>JBAGKK010385190.1:0-15751 GCA_037177015.1 Euceroptres primus
GTGTGTGTATATATATATATATATACATTAAATAATAAATATAATTAAAAATTATTGAATCAATATTATTCGAGTCGAAAGTTTCGGGAGTTTTATGAGTTTTACTCATAAAAATTGCGACAATATTTTTAGACAATGTTGTCTCAATCTTTTCAGCAATATTGAACATGTTGACAAGCAATATTGTATCAATATTGATACAATGTTCGGTGCTTAGTGTTAAAAGTGTGTGTTCAAAATGAGTGTTAAAAAATTCAAAAATTTTTTTAACCCATATTTCAGAGCCAATTTGATGAAGCCTTTTCTTCTTCGAAGAATAATTCTGTAAGTTCCTGGTTTGCAAAGTAGGGCCTCTGAAGCACCTCCAACTACAAGAACTGCAGCTGTACTTTCTTTTGGAGTAGAATTGGCTCCCGGATGTTTGTCTAGTTTATTAGAAAGTAAATATTCTAAGCTAGCTTTACTTGCACTGCAGCAACCTAAAAATGATAATATGATCCTTACTTTTAATTTAATTCCCAAGAAATATAAAACTGCTCATTTCATTCTGATATTTCGAAAATCAGTTTCTCTAACATTATATATACCAAAACTAGCTGGTAGTTCCCTCATTATAGGAACCTTGAAATGTTGTTCCAGTGTTAGTAGTCGAAAATCAAGTCCTGGAAAAAGCTCTTGACAATTTAGAGTATCGGTGCCAAATGCACAAAATGATCCAGTGGACAGAACTCCATGAGGAAAAGAACAAAAAAGATAATTTCTCTTAGGATCCAGATCTGTCGTTTTCACTAATTTTATAGGAAAGTAATCTCGAAAATAATGCCACCATGCACAATTTCTCATCCATTTCGTATATTTTGAGCTGAAAAAGTATAAATTTGAAGATAGTAAATTTAAACTTTTATATAAAATACTTTATATATACAGAAAATACATTATATACATAAAATACTTTATATACATAAAATACTTTGTATACATAAAGTACTTTATATACATTTTTATGTGTATAATATATACATAAAATATACATACATTATACTTTATTACTTTATTACTTAAAGTATACTTTATTACATATAATATACATATACTATGTAATAAAGTACTAATTTATGTATATTTATTCCATAATGTATGTATATTTATTCCATAATGCATGTATATTTATTCCATAATGTATGTATATTTATTCCATAATGTATGTATATTTATTACATAAATATATGTATGTATATTTATTACATAAATATACATACATATACAAATATACATACAATGTATATTTATTACATAAATATACATACATTATACTTTATATACATAAAATACTGAACTTATTTTTAACTTCAAGATCTGTTTTCTAATTACTTGCAACAAAAAGTAATGCATTACGTTGAGGTATCGGTTAAAAATAAGATCACACTTTCAGCAAGGCTAAAAATAATGTGACGAGTGCCAATGAGTACTCTTGTGAATTTGAAATTACTGCCCTTTAAAGTCTCATTTTAAATAAATTAATTCAAGAAAAATAAGCTTTTAATTATAGTTTTAGTATAAACTTTTGATGTTACCTTCTGCCACCTTCAACGCATGAATTGCGATCACAATACATGAAGAAAAAATATATTAAAAGAGGAAGTCGAAGAAATGGGATGAACAATAGGATGATTGCTGCAAGAACATAGCCAATTAGAGGCCCAAATGCGAAACTGACAATCCAAGCAGTTGCTGCAAGTGTCTGTAATCTTCTTCTGAGAGGAACGTTCAGTGGTGCAAAGTTCAGGCCCAAAATCTTCATTCTATGATTATACAATTTTCAATCAACTTATATAATAATTATTATTAATGATATTAAGTATTAATTATCAATAATATTAATTATCAATTGTCATTAATATCAATGATTAATTAATTATAATATTAATTATTAATTATTGATTATTAATAATATTAATTATTAATTATTATTAATATTAATGATTAATTAATTATATTATTAATTATTAATTATTAATAATATTAATTATTAATTACTAATTACTAATAATATTCTTTATTATTAATAATAAATAATATTATTATATCAATCAAACAAACTGAAACCAGAAAGTTTTAAAATCTAAAACCGGAAAGATATTAAAAATATTAAAGATATTAAAAATTGAAGTTTTCCTTCCACAAAAGAAAAGCATCATTTTTATTCCACGTGCTGTCAGAGAATATTCCCATCAAAATTTGTCGGTAATTTAGATTTGAAAATTCCGTAACAATCGTTATATTTTAGCACACTCTTATAAATGAAACTTAATTTATCATTTATAGTTTAATCATTTAATTTATTAATTTATTAATTATAATTTATAATTTACAATTTATAATTTACAATTTATAATTTACGACCATGTAAACAATTTTAAGTTTGTACTTTTTAATAAGCAGTTTTAAACGTGGAAGTGGCATTTTGCCTCGAGAAAGTTCCGCACTGTACTGATGAGTAAAACCAAAGTAAAACGGACGCAACTAGCTTCTGTGATAGTGACTCATCTCAAGTGACTAGCTTTGACACAAGGCCAGTCATATCGTACCAAAACACGTTTATATACTTGATGTGAGTGTTCAAACCAAAGATCATATAAAAGTTCAAATTTTAAACTTGAATAGAATATAAAAAGTTAGCTTTATAAATGTGCACCTATGTTGCTTCCTTTGATATTATATATTTTTGATTCTAGTGTAATTAAATCATTGCTTCCTTTGATATTCTATTTTTTTGATTATAGTGTAACTAAATCGTTGCTTCCTTGATATTCTATTTTTTTATTATAGTGTAACTAAATCGTTGCTTCCTTTGATATTCTATTTTTTTAATTATAGTGTAACTAAATCGTTGCTTCCTTTAATATTCTATTTTTTTATTATAGTGTAACTAAATCGTTGCTTCCTTTGATATTCTTTTTTTTTATTATAGAGTAACTGAATCGTTGCTTCCTTTAATATTCTATTTTGTTTTATTACAGTGTAACTAAATTGTTGCTTCCTTTGACATTCTATTTTTTTTATTATAGTGTCACTAAAATAATCCATATAAACATTCAATAATAATCAGTACAAGAAAATCACCTATAATAATATAATAATTATTGTTTTACACTTAATCATTTGTACTTACTTTTGTCTCTTTTAAAAATTATAGGTTTACGAACAATTTCGTTCACGACTTTCACTTTTCACGGTGTTGCTGCTCGAAAATGAAAATGAAAACTGAACTTTGAGTCAGGCCATTTTTTATCTTATCTTATCGACGAAATTTCCGAACTCAATTAAATACAACTTTACCTTTAATGTCTATTTACAAATATCAAATCTGATTAGTGGTTCACCGATTAACGTTCAAAGACTAAAGTGGCCAATCCGAGTGTTTCCTCTCAAATATTTCAACGTCGTAAACTGGTTTAAGCAATTATCTTCAAAAGATTTTCTAGGAGAAACTGAATATCTACTTAGAATTTGTATTCTAACTCGTTACTGAAAAGTTGGTCATGGAAATAACCAAAGTCAATTTTAGGTCATGGGAATGACCTAAGTCAATTTTTTAAATTTATGCTAAAATATTGAATAATAAATTAGGGTAATCGGTGCAATTGTTGGCCTCCCCAATGATTGACTTTTTCCTTAAAATATACTTAATAACAAAATATTTTCAAATAAAATGACTAATAAATGACAATCTTGCACAATGCAAGATTGTATCGGTTTACTCTGCGCTATTAATTTGTAATTTTATTTGTGTGTATTTCTCAATAAATGAAAATTTTGAAGGTGGCTAATCATTATTTAAGATGGTTAATCATTATTTAAGGGGGTTAATCATTATTTAAAGGGGCTAATAATTATTTAAGGGGGTTAATCATTATTTAAAGGGGCTAATCATTATTTAAGGGGGTTAATCATTATTTAAAGGGGCCAATAATTATTTAAAGGAGCCGATCATTATTTAAAGGGGCCAATCATTATTTAATGGAGCGATTATTTAATTGTACCGATTACCCTAGTCGTTCATAAAGATTCCTCGAGAAGAATCCGGAAAGTTATTTTAAGGTATGGTAAGAAATGAAGAGTCACACGAGATTTAAAACGAATGAGTTGGTCAATTTATTCATAATTTGGTCGCTAAAAACCGATAACAATTTCAAATATCCTCTGCGGATAGTGGGCATCATATATAGCGAAGCTCTTATATTTAATACTCTTCTTAATTTTAAATATCACCTCCTACCGCTTCCGTCGATTGGCCAATGTGCATGCGACTGATTTTTCCGATTCAGAATCGGAATTAGCCATGAGAAAAATGAAGAATTCAGGGGAAATGTGATACATCGAAATGATTTTTGGGCCAATCGTCGGAGCCGAAGCTACGCAAGAGGTTTATCGCTTTGAGTTTACTCTAAATATCAGCTAGTTATCCTGAAAATACGATTCCACGATTCGATTCGGTATTATCTATTTAGCAAAGTCACGATAGTAAAATATTCGTATACTACGGTTAAATAGATACTCTTCGTATAATAACATTTGATAAGAAAATAAAGGTAAGCAACCAGAGCGCAAAGACGCCGACTTAGACTATTAGATGCATATTTTCTGCTTATTTTTTTCCTTTATCCCATTTTTTGTCTTCTTTTCCTTCTTTATTATCCTCTTTTTTTAAACATCTGCTTGTCAGCCTTTCAAACTCTAAAAAGTATTGTACCGACTGCATATACATATACTTTTTTTTTATTTACAAAAGTGAGCATCGGCACAACATATAACAGTAACCGTAACACAAATTCTGTGCACGGCCTTAAAAATACTGATTTTCGACGACTCAAATCGCCCAATACACTTTTTTTTCATAAGCAGTCAGCCAACCTTTGCGGCCATTTCAAAATTGACTCAAATCCATTAGCCACTGAGCCAACGACTGACGGATATAAAGTCAATTCGACCAGTATCTAACATTTTAGCGTAAAAAAACAAACATATTTTCCCTAGACTTAATAAAACGTGAACAAGTAAACTACACTATTTAACGGTTCTTCGATTTCTGTGATTCCGTCGACTCTACAGAAAAATATTAGCGATAAAATCTTATATACCATGAGAATTTTTTAACGAGAACTATGGGATTTCGTGTGTCTTTTATTACTACGAAAATCTCACATTGTCATGTCATAAGAGAAGTGGACTAGATAGAATTTCTCAAAAATCAATTTAATTGAAATATTTTTAGTACACTTAACAATTATAGGTAAAAAAATAATGGTAAATAAATATCAATGAACAAAAGTTGAGTATCCCGTCAAGACAATCGAATTCCCACAATTTCCTTATTGGACTGGAACAGCTTTTTCTACTTCTCTTACATTCGATCAAGTTACTTCTAAGTAAGACACCACAATTTGTTTCACACCTGAGATCCATACGGGGTGTAAATATAATTTGATTTTCACAAAAACATCTCCATAAGGTGCTACTGTGGGAATGATTAGTTTTTTTTCTGTGTAAATAGTGAAGAGAATACATAACTTGAAATGATTGACGAACATTGATGATTGCCTGTGGTTTCTTCAAGCTTATAGGTACAGACTCGTAATTACAAATACCGGATTTTAACAGGATAACGACGATCGATTTGATGCGAATCGGTCGGATTAAACTTTAGTACAACTATTCCAACGCGAATTGAACAACGCTCGTCGAGTGACGAAAGAGGTAATTTACCTTAATGTCTCATAATTGCATGCGTATCTTGTCTAACTCTTCTTCTTTGCGCGAATACAAGCTCTTTTAAAAGGCCAGAACACTGCGGATTTTGGCGAAATTGCGGAAGAACTACGACACATCTCGAATTATTCCGAAACTAATTTTTTTAACCTTCACTAATTTTTTAAAAGAAAAGGGAGAGAGAGTAAAAGGAGACATCGAGATTCAGTGCTCTTATCAAGATATGTGACTTTCTGTAGAGAGGAATAAGAAAATTAATCACTGGTTTATAAAATACTTTGGGGCAGCATAAAAGTCGTAAAACTATTACTAATTCGCAAAGATTTGGCTGTTTGACTTTATTTTTCACTCGTCATTATATATTTGTTGTACCATTCAGTTGGTATATATTTGTTGTACCATTCACTTGCGAAATTTACCTTCTTATTGGCACATTTGAGAGTCTAAAAAAAAACAGTTCAAGCTTTTATTGAAAGTCAGTCTATTGCCATGCAGTATGCGAAAATAGTTATCAGTAAGAAAATAATGAAAGAAAAGACATTTTGTAAAAAAAATTTACTCTAGCACCATTCTTTACAATATTTGTAGCAAAAACTTTAAATTCTAACTTTGGTTGATTTAACCGCATTGAGGAACCTTCAAGATTTTGGCAAGAATTCTTTGAATTGGAATTCTTTCACAATTCTCGAATTGAAATTCTTTCACAATTCTCAAATTGAAATTCTTTCACAATTCTCGAATTGAAATTCTTTTACAATTCTCAAATTGAAATTCTTTCACAATTTTCAAATTGTGAAATTTCACAATTGGCAAAGAGAAATGGATTTACATTAAATTTTGATAAATGCTGAACTACAGAAATGCAACTTATGAAAGAAAGGTCTCTACTTTATCGTCTCATGGTCGTGGTTTTTTTTTCGATAAACGGATTCATTAAGAGATAACAAATTTAGCTTTTGGATTTGCATAAAACTGCACTATTTTTTTCAAAGGCACAAGGTGTGACGCTTTGAGCGCAACCGTAACCTTCACTTAACTCATAGAGTCTACTCGATTTTTAAAAAGGAATCTTCTTGTTACCACTTCATGAACCTTATTTTCCATTTAAGTATTTGTTTTACAATTCGAGATCAAATTCCACTGCGTGTCAAAAAAGCAGCTCGGTTTACGTTGGTGAGTTATTATGAAAAGTTACCACTGATTCGATACGCAGATGTTCATGCAGCTCATGAACATCTGAATCATTCGACATCCTGTGACGTCGAGAAAATTCGACTTTCGCCAAGTTCTATTCACGAACATTTTCTCTCTCCCTTTCCTTTTATGGCTACATCCGATTTCGGATCAACAATTTCAACGATAATTAATAAACAAGCGACCCTGCCAATAGAGTATCGAAATTCTGATCTCAAATCGTCGCGTCTTTTCGAAGAGGAGATAAGTTATGCGTTGAAGAGAAGATTGTCCCACGCCAATTTAGCAGCTTTGACCATAACCGCGGTCTAAGCCGACAGTTACGTGGAAGGGCGCGTTGACTGCTCTGGTTGGTAGTATCTAAGACCGTTTATCTGAAAAAGAAAAATTAATTTTTAGAGATTTTTAGTAAAATTCTAAAATCCTAGAATCCAATCTTCATAAGAGAATTAAAACAGAACAGCAATAGAAGAGTTTAAAATTACAATAAAAGTACTTCTTAATGAGGGTGTCTAGCGATTCTTCTAAAAAAAATTCCAGGACTTTTCCAGGTTTTCCAGATCAAAATAAAAAATTTTTGCAGGTACTATTTTTCAATTATTACCATAACCTTTGATGGAAAAAATCTCTTTTTCTTGAACTGGTATGATTGGCACAATTAAATGAATCATATGAAATGTTTATTATGAGATTTATGAAATTCTTGAGTTTAGCTAACTGTATCTGCATAAGCTCAAAAAACTATTTTTTGTGTCTCCCTAAAAAAATTAGTAGTTTTCTACTAATCGTTAATAAACAAATTACTGTTTTTCATTAAAAAACTACAAATTCACTTAATAAGCCTAACTAACAATTATGTACGCAGTTTAGTGACTTTTCCCAATTTCGAATTTTTCGATCATCCGGTTTTTTTAAAATAGCTTTCTTAAAAAAAAAGAAATCAATAGCGGGAGCTCGAGAAATTAATTTACTTTTTATTATTTTCTTTAAAAAATTAAAAATTTATATTTAAAATTTTAAAAATTCCCAATAATCAGTTTTTCACTAAAGTATTTTTTTATAAGAGTTTGATTTCATCATTGAAACAAGAAATCAATCGGGGAGCTCAAAAAATTAATGTACTTTTTATTATTTTATTAAAAAACTTAAAAAATAAACTTAAAATTTTAAAAATTCCAATTTTCAGTTTTTTGCAGCCCTTTTTTTAAAAAAAGCTTTATTTCATTACTCAAGTAAAAAATTAATCAGAGGCCTCAAAAAACTAATGCCCTTTGTATTATTTTATTAAAAAAACATGAACATTTAAATTTTAAAAATTCCCAATTTTGTGTTTTTTGATCCGGGTTTGTTTAAAAAGCTTTATTTTATCACAAAAGTAAGAAATAAATCCGTGGATATCGATAAATTAATGTATTTTTTATTATTTTATTAAAAAACTTAAAAATTAAGCAAAATTTTAAAAATTCTCAATTTCTAGATTTTTGTAGCCTTTTTTTTTAAAAAAAAGCTTTATTTCATTACTCAAACAAGAAATCAATCAGGGGACCTCAAAAAACTAATGCCCTTTGTATTATTTTATTTAAAAAACTTGAACATTTAAATTTTGAAAATGTCCGAAAATCAGTTTATCACTAAGGTATTTTTTATTAAAGTTTTATTTCATCATTGAAACAAGAAATCAATCGTGGGAGCTCGAAAAATGAATGTACTTTTTATTATTTTATTAAAAAACTTAAAAATTAAACACAAAATTTTCAAAATTCCCAATTTCTAGTTTTTGTAGCCCTTTTTTAAAAAAAAGCTTTATTTCATAACTCAAGTAAAAAATCAATCAGGGTACCTCAAAAAACTAATGCCCTTTGTATTATTTTATTTAAAAAACTTGAACATTTAAATTTTAAAAATTACTAATAATCAGTTTATCACTAAGGAATTTTTTTATTAAAGTTTTATTTCATCATTGAAACAAGAAATCAATCGTGAGAGATCGAGAAATTAATGTACTTTTTATTATTTTATTAAAAAATTCAAAAATTAAACATAAAATTTTAAAAATTCCCAATTTCCAATTTTTTGTAGCTTTTTTTTAAAAAAAAAGCTTTATTTTATTACTCAAGCAAGAAATCAATCAGGGGTCTTCAAAAAACTAATGCCCTTTGTATTATTTTTTTTTAAACTTGAACATTTAAATTTTAAAAATTTCTAATTTTGAGTTTTTTGATCCGGGTTTATTTAAAAAGCTTTATTTTATCACCAAACTAAGAAATAAATCTGTGGATGTCAAGATATTAATGTACTTTTTATTATTTTATTACAAAACCTAAAAATTAAACTTAAAATTGAAAAAATCCCAATTTCCAGTTTATTGCTGCCTTTTTTTAAAAAAAATTTTATTTCATTACTCAAACAAGAAATCAATCTGGGGAGATTGAAAAACTAATGCAGTATTTATTATTTTATTTAAAAAAATTTTTAAATTTAAATTTAAATTTTAAAAATTCTCAATTTTGAGTTTTTAGCTGCAGTCTGTTTTTTAAAAGTTTTTTTTATCATTGAAACAAGAAATCAATTTTGAAACTTAAAAAATTATAATTTTATTTATTTGCGAAATATAAGTCGTCAAAAAAAAACTTGAAAAAGTGAAAAAAAAATTGACATCTTCGAATTTATATAATTCGTAAGCTTTAACAAAACTTACATTACATTATAATTACACAATATCTTCTGATTTATGGAAAAATTTAATTAATCAGGGGAGGCACAGTTAAATAAAAGTTTATTCATATTTCTTGAATATATCTTCTGCTATATAGAGAATTTTAATTAATCAGGGGGAGGCACATAAATTTTCATTTAATTGACCAGCAATTCGACGAAACGAAGAGACCCCGAATCCCCAATCTCCATATATCAGAAATCAGAAGATATTGAACAATATAATTTTTTACAACTTACAAATTATATAAATTATAATATTCAATATCTTCCGACTTTATAGAAAAAGTTAATTATTCTGGGGTGACACAAGGAGGATGGATTTCTTGTTTCAATGATAAAATAAAGCTTTAAAAAAGACCGGAGCGAAAAACTCGAAATTGTGAATTTTTAAAATTGTAAGTTTAAATTTGTTTAAATTTTTTAATAATATAATAAAAAGAACATTAGATCCTTGATCTCCCCCGATTGATTTTATGTTTCAACGATAAAATAAAGCTTTTAAAAAAAGATCGCAGCGAAAAATTGGAAATTGGGAATTTTTAAAATTTTAAGTTTTTATTTTTAAATTTTTTAATAAAATAATAAAAAGTGAATTAGTTTCTCGAGCTTTCCTGATTGATTTCTTATTTTGGTGATAAAATAAAGGTTTTAAAAAAACCGGATCGAAAAAGACAAAATTGAGAAAAGTCACTAAACTGAATTACCTGAATTAGAAAACTAGCCTTAATAATTACTAAATGAATCAGTAGTTATCTACAAAAGCTTACTGAAGCCTCGACTGAAGCAATTGATAAATAATTATTTAATTTGAAATTATTTCATCTCATTATTTTATCTTATCATTATTATCTCATTATTTTATTTAAAGAAAACTACTAATTCAGATGTAGAGATAAGAATTCCAGGACTATGAATGAAATTTAAGGACTTTTCCAGGTTTTTCCACGTAAAAAGAAAATTCAAGGACTTTCCCAGGTTTTCAAGGATTTCCAGGACGCTAGACACTCTGTCTCAATACAAATCTTTCAGGGCGAGGAAGGTTCTTTTTAAAAAATAATTATTTAACATCTTAAAATACATTAGAAATGTTACTTAACAGCTACTAAGAGAAAAATGTTCACTTTAGCAGGAAAAAAATTGAAAACAAAAAAAATGTCCTTTTTAATAACAATCATTGTAGGTCAAAGTTTCATGCAGTTTTTTAAGTTTACGCCTTTTAAAAATGATCGGATTTTAATCAATGAGGACTCATTTGAAGACATGAGAATGACAACTCGGTAAAGACTATTTAAAGTGGACCCCTAAATTAGGTTATTTTAACTATTACTTGGGGGGGGGGGTCAACTTCAAATGGTCTTTAACGAGTTGTCATTCTCATGTCCTTATTTTGTTCAGTTAACAATTTTTGAAACCTTCACCTTCGGTTAGTGTCGAAAACTTCTTACCGAAAACTTCTTACGACAATATTTTGTAATGTAAATTATACAAATAACATAAAAATGTTCAATTTCATGAATGGTTCAAACGATGTTCCTACTTTACCAACTCTACAATCTATAATTTGTAGAAAGATAAGCTATGTAAATAAAATTTTCAATTATCAATTTTAAAATTTGATTAATGCATCAGAAAAACAATTAAAAACTTGATTGTCAGAAGAAAATTTTTATAACAAAAGTAATAAAGCTTATTTATTTTTCTACCGATGTGTATAAAGATCAAGAAGGAACTAGCAGCGCTCAAGTAGCAGCAATTCAAGGAACTGAATTACCCATTTTTAGCACTGCTAAACTTGTTGGAGGTTTGTGCAAGATATTTTGTTACTAAATGAATAAATCAACGATTTTAAAGTCACGACATATTCTCTATTATGAACTCTCTATTGGGGGTAACTCTAAATAAAAGGATCCAAGCTTCCTGAAAATGGATAATCAAGGATATTGTTTATGCAAAAAAATGTTTATTAATTTATTTTATGTTTGAGAGATACCCACTATAGCATTTTGTTTATGCAAAAAAATTTTTATTAATTTATTTTATGTTTGAGAGATGTCCACCATAGAACTCGTATTACTTGTTAATATGCGAGAAGGAAATTTCAATATATGCATTATTTTTCAAATTATTTTGCACAAACTATTTTACCGACAAGGCATTGAGACATTTACCTTATTAGACTTGTCAGGAGAAATTAAGGAGAAAAATTATTCTTGGTGGGACATACAGTCAAAGTCAAAATTATCTTCATATTGTATTAAAATGAAAAAAAAGAGCCTTTTGTTAATTCCAACGAATTTTAAAGAAAAGAGACTGAAGCGCTTTACATTAAAAAATAGTTTGAGTTATAATTGTTTATTGAAAAATATTTTTTTTGTCTTAGACGATAGTCGTAGTTTTCATTCGATTTCAATTCTCAACAGTTCATTTTGTTTCTTAAAAGATCCTTTACCGAGAAAAAAATTGAAGTCATAGAAAATATCATTTTTAATGACAATTACTGTAGGTAGAAGTGTTGCACAGTTTTTTGAAACCTTATTTTTCAAAAATCATCAAATTTTAATGATTGAGGGTTTATTTGGTTCATTATGCAATTATGTAAGACTTCACCCAGGAATAATTTTAAACATAATTATCCTAAAAAATACAGCTATTTGTATGAGATATACAAATAATATTTGATTTTATAATTTTAGAGATTTTTAGAGATTTTATAATATGAAATTAAACGAATAGCTGTATTTTTAAGGATAATTCTTTTTAAAAATATTCCTGTGGAAAAGTCTTTTACATAATTTCATAATGAACCAAATGAAGACATGACAATGACAACTCGTTAAAGACCATTTTAAGTTGTCCCCCCAAGTAATAGTTAAAAAACCTAATTTAGGGGCCAACTTCAAATGGTCTTTACCGAGTTGTCATTCTCATGTCTTCAAATAAACCCTCAATCATTTAAATCCGATGATGTTTGAAGAATAAAGTTTTAAAAAACTGCATGACCTACAGTAATTGCTATGCTTCGACCTACAGTAATTGCTATTAAAAATGATATTTTCTATTACTTCAAATTTTTCCCTGGTAAAGTATAGATTTGCTTGTTAGAATATATATTGACTAATAGGGATAATATTTTCGAAAGTGGTAATTAATTCAATTTTTAATAGTTTTTCCCACTCCCGCATGATTAAGTGGAAGACGTACTTTGCAATTTATAATTATCAGACTTATCAGAAGAACCCAGTAAAAATTGAAGCTTCCTTTTTGTTGCAGTTCTAATTTTATATAGGGAAATCACATAGAAGGTGGCGCTATCTATGAGGGTTCCTTTTTGTTGCAACTCCCTTGGAACCGAAAATCGATTCTAATAGAAACTCCAGTTTTTTTGTGAATAAATTAAGTAGAAAAAGTTGTTCTTGGTGGGACATTTTTCACACACTCTGTCCATCATTTCATTGACTTTATTTAGAATTATTAAATCGTCGTTAGACGAGCAAATTCACTTTTTAAAAATAGTAACTTACCGTCATGTCATATTCGGTTATGTACGCAGGAATTTCTAGCTGATCCGGAGACATGACATCGTAAAGATACTCCACACCAGGTAGACTATGAACTTTCTGCTTTATCGCCGGCGCCATAAATGTTGTGAACCACCACGTCATCATCTGCAAATATCGGGGACGTGAATTTATTTTAAAACCAGGATATATACTGCTAAAATTAGTAGTCTGATTTCCTGTGCTATGATATGAGAATTATTCAACACTACTGCAAAAACAGATTCGTTACAATTTACGATTGAATTGAAAGATCTTTTTCTAAACAGAGAAATAGGAATACAGCATATTTAACAAGAAAACGTTATGTCAAGCATATTTATCAAGAAAACCTTCAGTCAACCTTCATTTAAGAAATTCTATCCATATTCACAATCTTTTCTGTTGATTTTCAGTTTAAATCAATAGTCGCAATTCATTTTTTCCATCTGGAAAGTGGCATAAAAATGTTCATAAAACACGTTTATTAGAAAAACTCGCTTGACTTATTTGTCCTTCGTTTATAAATCATAAAAAAATATACAATGTGTATGACCTTTCAGTGTGAGTCAAAAAGAAACTTTGCCTCAAAAGCTGACATAGTTGAAAGAGAAGAGGCTGAGAGGAAGTAGTCATTAGACTGCAAAAAAAATCGAAGTCGAAAGTGCATCCTGCTAACTCAGCAGTCGAGTTTGGCAGCTCTCCACACTTATTTTGTTAACGAGTCGCTAATTAGCTTTAAGAAAGCAGTGCAACAATTTCTGAATATTTTCCAGCCTTCGAATGCAGCCTATTTCGTTGACATCGCACGTTTTCTCGATAAGAGCATACTTATGTGACGTAATTTAAAATACGACGCTATTAATGAAAAGAGTAAAGTAACCTGGTATGTATCTCAAGTCTTGAGCTTTGTGCAAACGAGATTCGCGGATTGTTTTGAAGGCTAACAAATAAAAAACCGACTGAAACTGTATACAATTTTGTAACCAGTACTACCGGTAATTCGAGGCAAGTCGTTATGGAAACTGAACAACAACAAGAAGCTCAAAGTTAGATTGCGCCTCATTATCCAATTTTCATAAAAGATCTCATTTTACAAGCAGAAATTAGTATCTAAACTCAATAGTTATGTTTCTAGACTCTAACCTTTTAATTTTAAGCATAAATACCAACCTTTGTCCAAAAAGTAGGATGTACGATGTAAAAGTGCTTCAAGTTCTTCTTGTACCTAAAAGCATGTTCGTTATCAAAGTTTAATTGGACTGAGTTTAATTTAATTTTAATGATTATATTTGATATTATATTATATTAATTATATATTATATTATATTAATTATATATTATATTATATTAATTATATATTATATTATATTAATTATATAATATATTATATTAATTATATATTATATTATATCATATTAATTGTATATTATATTATATCATATTAATTGTATATTATATTATATTGATTATATATTATATTATATTAATTTGAAATATAAGATTCAAGTAAATTGATCTGAATCAAAAGTTCCAGCGACACGTGTCCTGATTGTATTACGTATAATTATGAATAAATGTGCAATTATTCAGTCTAGCATCTCATGAATAAGGTAATAAAGATTGAATAACCAGTAGCAATTTAATCTCAATTAAACTTACTTGTAGGGAAGTACGTTATAGACTTCTCTGAGCCAACTGAGACTAGGGTAGTTGTTGTTGGTAGTCAGAGTGTGAAAGTAGGCAATCACGTAATCTCCTTTAACGATAGGATCCAGAAGCTGAATCAGGTACAATAAGGCCTGAAAGAAAAAGGGATATTATTATTATATTGAGAACAAGGTCTCATATCTGTGGATGTCTTTGGACTTAAAGTGGTCTTTATTTAGAGCAATAGTCCTTTCAGTATGCATGGATGCCTGAGGCTGTGGCTATGCCCATTGAGTACTCATACATATTATGACTCATACAATGAGTTTTATTCATTGGATTAAAGCTTGATTGTAAAAACCTTCCTGAGTTTGATTTTTATCATAAGACTTGAATTTTTTACATTCTTACAAGAGAAGGTATTACTTTTTTGTAATTATAGTACATACATTACATAATATGTAAATGATATTACAATTACAATTATCACTATTACAATATATATTATGAATTGTAACATTAAGGTGACCAAAATATGTAAATGATATTAAAATTACAATCATTACTAATAATAATATGTTTACATTTTTATCAGAGAAGATATAACTTTTTTGTAATTATAGTACTACGATTCATTTACATAATATGTAAATAATATTACAATTACAATTCATATTATGAATTGTAACATGTAAGGTGACCATGATATGTAAATGCTATTACAATTATAATTATTACTACTACAATTCATATTATGAATTGTAACATGTAAGGTGACCATAATATGTAAATGGTGTTACAATTACAATTATTACTAATAATAATATGTTTACTTGAATTTTTATATTCTTATCAGAGAATGTAATTATTATAGTACTATGTAA
>JBAGKK010385190.1:15851-38925 GCA_037177015.1 Euceroptres primus
TTATAGTACTACAATTCATTTACATAATATGTAAATGATATTGCAATTACAATTATCACTATTACAATTCATATTATGAAATGTAACATGTAAAGTGACTAAAATATGTAAATGATATTACAATTACAATTATTACTAATAATAATATGTTTACTTAAATTTTTACAATCTTATCAGAGAAGATATTACTTTTTTGTAATTATAGTACTACAATTCATTTACATAATATGTAAATGATATTGCAATTACAATTATCACTATTACAATTCATATTATAACTTGTAACATGTAAGGTGATCATAATATGTAAATGCTATTACAAATATAATTATTACTACTACAATTCATATTATGAATTGTAACATGTAAGGTGGCCAAAATATATAAATGATATTACAATTACAATTCTTACTAATAATAATATGTTTACTTGAATTTTTTATATTCTTATCAGAGAAGATATTACTTTTTTGTAATTATAGAACTACAATTCATTTACATAATATGTAAATAATATTGCAATTAAAATTATTACTATTACAATTCATATTATGAATTGTAATATGTAAGGTGACTAAAATATGTAAATGCTATTACAGTTACAATTATTACTAATAATAACATGTTTACTTGAATTTTTTACATTCTTATCAGAGAAGATATTACTTTTTTGTAATCATAACACTACAATTAAGTTATATAATATGTAAATATTACAATTACAATTATTACTATTACAATTCATATTATGAATTGTAACATGTACGGTGACTAAAATATGTAAATGATATTACAATTACAATTATTACTAATAATAATATGTTTACTTAAATTTTTACATTCTTATCAGAGAAGATATTACTTTTCGGTAATTATAGTACTACAATTTATTTACATAATATGTAAATGATATTGCAATTACAATTATTACTATTACAATTCATATTATAAATTGTAAAATGTAAGGTGACCATAATATGTAAATGCTATTACAATTATAATTATTACTACTACAATTCATATTATGAATTGTAACATGTAAGGTGACCATAATATGTAAATGACCATACAATGTAACTGACTATACAATGTCACTGACCATACAATGTAAATGTTATTACAATTACAATTCATATTATGAATTGTAACATGTAAGGTGACCATAATATGTAAATGACCATACAATGTAACTGACCAAACAATGTCACTGACCATACAATGTAAATGTTATTACAATTACAATTCATATTATGAATTGTAACATGTAAGGTGTCCATAATATGTAAATGATATTACAATTACAATTATTACTATTACAATTTATATTATGAATTGTAACATGTAAGGTGTCCATAATATATAAATAATATTACAATTACAATTATTACTATTACAATTCATATTATGAATTGTAACATATAAGGTGACCATAATATGTGAATGATATTATAATTAAAATGATTTATATTACAATTCATATTATGAATTGTAACATGTAAGGTGACCATAATATGTAAACGATATTACAATTACAATTATTACTATTAAAATTCATATTATTAATTGTAATATCTAAGGTGACCATAATAAGTAAATGCTGTTAAAATTATAATTATTACTACTACAATTCATATTATGAATTGTAACATTTTAGGTGACCATAATATGTAAATGCTATTACAATTCCAATTATTACTATTAAAAATCATATTATGAATTGTAAAATGTAAGGTGACCATAATATGTAAATGATATTACAACTACAATTATTAATAATAATAATATAATTACATAAATGTTTACATTCTTATCAGAGAAGATATTACTTTTTTGTAATCATAACACTACAATTAAGTTATATAATATGTAAATATTACAATTACAATTATTACTATTACAATTCATATTATGAATCGCAACATATAAGGTGACCATAATATGTAATTGATATTATAATTAAAATGATTAATATTACAATTCATATTATGAATTGTAACATGTAAGGTGACTATAATATGTAAATGCTATTACAATTATAATTATTACTACTACAATTCATATTATGAATTGTAACACATAAGGTGACCATAATATGTAAATGATATTATAATTTAAAATTAATAATATTACATTTCATATTATGAGTTGTAACATGTAAGGTCACTATAATATGTAAACGATATTACAATTATAATTATTACTCTTACAATTCATATTATGAATTGTAAGGTGTGAAATTATGAAATGTAAGGTGACCAAAATTCTGAGTTTTGAAAATGAAAAAAGGAAGTCCTTTTTAAGGAAATTTGTTATTAAGCTACAGGTTATACAAGGCACAACTGACAGGAATCAAGCTTCATAACATGCATGCATTTTAGTTCCACTCTTTAATTGTAGTAATTGGCAATTGTAACCGGTGTGATGAAAACTTATTTGCATCATTTTTATATACAAAGAGAATCAATAAAATGTAACTTACATTACAAACAAATTTGTACATTACGTACATTTAAATAAATCTGGTGCATCTACACTTTTCGAAAAAAAATCCTTTTTTTATCGAGAGGAAGATTTTTTGTAAATAAATGTTATGCAAGCGGATCTAATACGGAAGTTAGAAAAGGAAGTAATTTTTTCCATTCTCGGTGTCGTACAACTTTACTGTGACACTACAGTTAGATTAGTATCAGAAAGTAATTAACTGGATTAGCTTAGTTTCCATTCCTATGTTCGAATCGATTTTGTTCTTAATACGTAAAAACTACTGCGCCCCCAAGTTCCTCTTGATAATCTTTCTACCGCGAAGAGAAAACTGATTGCGCTTAAAGTAGAGAGCCTTTTTTGTAATTTGCTGATACGAAAGAAATTTTGTGATTCCCCATTTTCTAAAAAGCTTCTTGGAAAATTTAAATTAGCAAAAGGGCCAACCGTCGACCTTGTGTTACTGACACATACGAGAGTCGGCCGGAGTCTATTTCCAGGCGTGTTAAAATCGATCTGTCGCGAACCAGCGCACCTAACTTACTATGTGTGTTGACTACATACAAGTAACGTAAAAATCCATTCAATTTTACGTTTAAAAAAGGATAACTATCTCTGCCATCACCCTCGAAATTGTTATCGTACGTCATGTGAACTATCGATTGTCCGCGATTATATAAATTGGTTGCGCAGTTACTTCAACCCAAGACTTTGCTATTATTACGGTAAAAACAATATTGAACAAAACTAGGCACTGAAAAAACTAGCTTTGTGAAAAAGTAAATTAAGATTTAATTTATTATAAAGTTATCACACCATAATCAGACATTTTTCGAAAAATCATAAACAAAATGCAGAATAGTAGATAACGGTTTGTTTATTTCGAATAAGCTATTTATTGTGCAACTATTTTTTGTTTTATACCGAAAGCCTATTTTGATCAAACTTTAATGGGCGAATCACTATTTCTGTGAATAAACATTGTTTTTGCCAAGATGAAAATGTTTTCTACTTATTTTTAACTTGATGAAATGACCATGACACTATTATGAATCGCAGTATCCTGGTGTCATTACTTTGTTGAGCTTTAAACCCAATTTCTAAATTCAACGCTGCACAAGGAAAGGGAATACTTAAAATTGTTACACCTTAAAATGGTTTAAATTAAATTCAGTAAAATTTGTCTTAATTTAAGAAATATCGATATGATTATAAGAAAAATTTGTCTGTATTTTTCCTACAGCACGAAATATTCTCTGAATATTGCAGGAATATTGCTCTGCAAGATTAGGAATATTCCATATAATATTGTATCCATGTGGCTACAATTAAAAAATGCCCGCCACCTGCAATATTACACGGAAATATTGTCGTAATATTGCATTGTAAGGTACTATTTATGATTTTGAAAGGTACTTGAATGTTGCAGAGAAATATTGACGAAATATTGAAGTGCAGTATATTTTTTGCATTGGAAGCTGCTGGAATGTTGCACGGAAATATTGAAGAAATATTACTGCGCAATATTTTTTTCTTATTGAAAGTTATAGGAATGTTGCATGGCAATATTAAAGAAATATTACTGCGCAATATTTTTTCTTGTTGAAAGTTATAGGAATGTTGCATGGCAATATTGACGAAATATTTTCGTGCTATATTTAGGCCTTTCTTCACACAAATTTTTTTGCATCTCAATTTTTGTATTGAGACGCAATTTAGGCCTTATAAAAGTAATAGGAATGTTGCACTGCAATATTTCGTTAACATTTTCATGCAACTTTCAAGCAAGTTTCAAAATCGTAAAAAGTATCTTTCAAAGAAATATTATCACAATATTTGTGTGCAATGTTGCAGGTGAGCTCATTTCCTAACTGCAGACATATTGATGCAATATTATGTGAAATATTTCCAAACTTTCAGAGTAATATTTCTGCAATATCCAGGGAATATTGCGTGCTTTAGGGATTAGAATTCAATTTGAAATTTAGGTAACGTGGTAACGAATTAAATTTAGACCAATATTGCTTAAATTAAGACAAATTTTACTGAAGTAATTCCAAACCATTTTAAGGAGCAACAATTTTAAGTATTCTTTTTTACTGTGTATTTACAAGTTGAAAATGGTAAAACAGTTTTTCTCAAGAAAGTACAACAAATTGTATTTCTTTTGCGTTTAAAGTGATGTTTGGTCAAAGATAAATGAGCTTTCTCTTACCTTGTCGAGATTGATATTGCTTGCAGGGAACCACTTGCCCACAAATACAACGACGGGTCGACCCTGGCGATCAGTTCCACTTTGGTACAGGCAACCGATTCCAGAAATTTCTGAAAGGTCCTCCATTTTGGCACGTCTGAGCAATCTCTCATATCTGCAACAATAATTAAAACACGAAAATTTTAAAAAAAATTAAAGAAATCAAAATTTAAACGATAATGAGTTTTTTCGAGCTTTCTTAATACTGCTCTCTAAAGAATATCAGTTAAAATTGTTACTAATTTGAATTAGTAACTAAATTCTAGCTATAAATTAGTTATTTTTGACTGATTTATCAGTTACAATAATTGATGAATCAGTAAGAAATAAGTAATTTATAGCTAGAATTTAGTTACTTAGTTAATTCAAATTAGTAACAGTTTTAACTTATTCTTTAGGGAGTTATCAGTTTATCAGTTAAAATTGTTACTAATTTGAATTAGTAACTAAATTCTAGCTATAAATTAGTTATTTTTCATCAGTTACAATAATTGTTGAATCAGTAAAAAATTTTATAGCTAGAATTTATTTAATTTTTATAGCTAGAATTTTATAGCTAGAATTTAGTTACTTAGTTAATTCAAATTAGTAACAATTTCAACTTATCCTTTAGGGAGTGAAGAATCAGAAAAACTTAAAAGTTGTGTAGTTATTTAGTAACTTAGTTAATTCAAATTAATAACAATTTTAACTTATTCTTCAGGGAGTGAAGAATCAGAAAAATTTAAAAGTTGTTTAGTTAGTTAATTCAAATTAATAACAATTTTAACATATTCTTTGGGGAGTGAAGAATCAGAAAAACTTAAAAGTTGTTGTGCATTTGCAGTTGGCAAAATTCATGAGATCAACAATGTTGCAAAACATATTACATGACATAATAATTATTACCTGACAGTAATTTAAAACTCGTGTACTTCTGTTTTGTCAGTAACAGATTTTAGTTCGAATTTTCCTGTACTTTATTCATACCGTGACCTGTGCTAAAGTCTGTTTATTTTTCAATTTATTAATATTTATTCTCTTTTGAACTGGACATAATCTATAATGTGTTCAAATGACATAATGGAGATATTCTGCAAAGTTAATCATGGTCAGTGTGACCGTCAAATCACTGCATAAGACATTCATTTCAAACAAGTCGTGGAAATCTGTGTCAGTTTAAGACATGAATTTGGAACATTCCGTATGTACTCAATTCGAACAGGAAATAAATCTTTGATTCGAATTTGAAAATAAAAAAATTGTAGGATGTTACCTCATTCTCAGCATTATTAAACCAAGTGAAGTTGAACTTGTGATAAATTGTAAATTAAGAATTTCGCACTGTCTGTTTACAAGGCGGAAATATTTAACGCGCACCCGATCTCTCGATGAGAAACTCATGATCTTTGTCGATTTAATTGTGAGAACCAGGAATATATACGCGTAGTAACTTCTTTATCTTGTACTTATCTACGATGTATATTTATTTTTAAATTGCAGAGAAAGCGATTGTTTGAAAGTCATAACGATTCGCATGAAATTCATATATGTAATTAAGGAAACATCTCGGCGACATTTTCTTCCGTTGTAAAGGTCGTGTATACGTTTTTTTTACTCTGTGACGTAAAACCGATAAGGCAGAGGTTAGAACTTGACTTTCATGTTTGATGGATATATTTAAATCAAATTCGCATTTGATTATCAAATAATGACATTTGGGATAAAAGAAAAGATTGTCAATTAGAAAGCTTATCCAATAATGACATTTAGGATAAAAGACAAGATTGAATTATTAATTTTAATTTTCAATTAGTTTCAATTAACATACAATTTCAATTTCAATTAATTTTCAATTAGACAAAGTCATCTCATGACAAATTCGAGAATTCTTTTGCGATTGTACTCATATAAATATCAATCATTATTTGATATTTTGGCTATTCATTCCTGCAAAATTGAGGAAATAATAAGGGAAAAGTATGTGTAGAAAATTATGAGTATATTATTAAAAATTATTGCTTTTCAAAGACAACTGTGCGCATTTTTCATCACACTAAATCGGGGGTATTATTTTAACTTGCAGGGATATTATTTGGATCTAAAGTGGATCATTTATTTATATTCACAGTCTGTTGTTTTTCTACTTCTCATTTTGCTGCCGATTAAAATGATACCCTGGAATTTTCTGCGATGTAACTGTTTATAAAAAAAGAGCTTGAAAAATGTCAATGCCTAACTTGTGCACTATTTTTCAAGGACAAAAATTTTTATTTATTTAATTCAAGGGCAAAATTTAAGGGCGAAAATTTTATCATTATTTACACTGTAAATCTGAATTAATAGGTTTCTACTAATGAAATATTGTCGAATCGTTTACTCAGTGCTCTAGTGAGAATTTCTACTAATTTTTAGTAAGAAACTACTAATTCTTAGAAGAAAATTACTAATTCATTTAGTAGGAGATTACTAATTCTTAGTAGAAAATTACTAATTCATTTAGCAAAGCTTACTAATTCATTTACTAAGCAAACTAGTAGTTTTCTACTATGAATTAATAGTTTTCTGCTATGAATTAATAGTTTTCTGCTATGAATTAGTAGTTTTCTACTATGAAATAGTAGTTTTCTACTATGAATTAGTAGTTTTCTAATATGAATTAGTAGTTTTTTTATTAAAAATTAATAGAAATACTTACTAAAGCAATTGGTAAACGATTCGGTACTATTTCATTAGTAGAAAAGAGATCGATTTAAAAAGTATTTTGATTATACTTCATTAACAAAAAACAATTCAAGGTTTAAAAAAGCGTGTTTAATTATTTGATACGATCAAAATGCTTTGTTTTATATAAACATTAGCATTGAGATCAAAGCTCAACTCTAATCATGTTAAGGATTTCAGCAGCTGTATCATTTTAACTTTAATTTCACGTCAGCTTCTTAAGTCACCTTTCAATGTTATAAATAGTACATATTATAATAAGCAATACTTTTATATGATATAACCCTGTTATTAGTTACTTTTAACTTTTGGGTTATCAATAATAAGCAAACAAATAAAAAACTTAAAAAAATAGAAAATAAAAAAAAGTGAAACAGAATTGTCTATTTTTCACAGCACACAATATTTTTTCTTACGTGTGTACAAAAAGTACCTGTGCAAAGGAATAAATATTTATATTCTGTAGACCACAGACAATGAGTTATTCGGACATAATTACGAACTTGGAGTGACTTTATTTTTTGTATTTTGAATTGTTCTCTACTGTCTAAAAAAAGACATGTCATAACACGAAGTATATACAAACGGAAGTCGAGACAAAGGTTAGTTATCTTCTTATTGTTACTAAACAAAATAATTGAGATCATTCTAGAAATTTGATTTAATATGATAGATGAAGTACAATTTTATCTAGAGAGAAAGCTTCTTGAGTCAAAGTCTGAAATGTGAAAAATTGCGATGGTCAGAACTGCAATTTTATTTCTGCAAATTTCATGATTGAAAGTCCTTTTTTGGGTTCTTCAAGCGAGTTAGTTTACAGTTTCAAACCATTTTCAAGTTTCTGAGCATGTGATAATCAACACAAGTGAGGTTTTTATTAGGGACGTTTTATTATTATTATTATTATTATTATTATTATTAGGTATTATTATATACAAAAAAGTTTGTATATACACTCAGAAAAATATCCAGTTTTCTAACCAGAATTCTAGTTATGCTCTACTTAACTTTCCTTTCCGGTTGTCGTAATCAGAATTCTGGTTATTTTAAACACATTTTCTGGTATTTATACTTTATACTTTTTGGTATTTATACTTTATACTTTCTGGTATTTATACTTTATACTTTCTGGTATTTATACTTTATACTTTCTGATATTTATACTTTATACTTTCTGATATTTATACTTTATACTTTCTGGTATTTATACTTTATACTTTCTGGTATTTATACTTTATACTTTCTGGTATTTATACTTTATACTTTCTAGTATTTATACTTTATACTTTCTAGTATTTATACTTTATACTTTCTGGTATTTATACTTTATACTTTCTGGTATTTATACTTCATACTTTCTGGTACTTATACTTTATACTTCCTGGTATTTATACTTTATACTTTCTGGTATTATACAATATCGTTGATAATATTTCATTGGCTATGGGGTCTATTTCTTAAATATACTTTCTGGTATTATAAATTTTTGCAAATTACTAAAAATTCTTTGGTTTACTTAAAATTCTTACAATTCTTACAAATTCCTAAAAATGACCTAAAAAAATAACTAAAAATGTACAATATACTTACAATGTACCTTTATACTTTACATTTTCTGGTATTATACAATATACTTTTTGGTATTATATATTTTTGCAAATTACTAAAAATTCTTTGGTTTACTTATGATTCTTACAATTCTTACAAATTACTAAAAATTGCCTAAAAAAATAACTAAAAATATAAAATATTCTTACAATGTACATTTATACTTTCTGGTATTATACAATATACTATCTGGTATTATATATTTTTGCAAACTACTTATAATTCTTACAATTCTTAAAAATTACTAAAAATTACCTAAAAAAATAACTAAAAATGTACAATATACTTTCTGGTATTATGTATTTTTGCAAATTAACAAAAATTCCAAACAGAAGTCTGGTTAAAACAACCGGGAAAGAATGTTAAGTAGAGCCTAACCGAAATTCTGGTTAGATTAACCAAACATTTTTCTGCGTGGTAAATAATAATAATAATTATTATTATTATTAATAATTATTTTTTTCTCCTTTCATGAGACATTGCAAGGTTTAAATTGCTGAAGAAGTTGATTGATAATTTTCTGCGTGAGAAAATAATAATAATTATTATTATTAATAATTATTAATAATTATTATTATTTTTATTATTATTAGTAATAATTTTTTGTCTCCTTTCATGAAACATTGCAAGGTTTAAATTGCTGAAGAAGTTGATTGATAATTTTCTACGTGAGAAAATAATGATAATAATTATTATTATTATTAATTATTATTATTAATTATTATTATTGTTATTATTATTAGTAATAATTTTTTGTCTCCTTTCATGAGACATTGCAAGGTTTAAATTGCTGAAGAAGTTGATTGATATTGAAAAATTCAACTACGAAATGAGGTAAAAAATTGGAAAATTTCAACTGTCGGTATTTTAGACAAAATACCTCGAAACCAATTCTTTCCCCCGAGACTCGATCTAACCTGATAATACGCACCGATCCTCATCTTCGACTACATCAGCCATGTCGATCATCACCATCCTGTTAATTGTTTACACCCTTTGAGTTTTTCTATCGCGAAACACTGCTTTTCAAGATAATATTATTTTTCGAGCCGTGGAGCAGACGCCCAGTGAGGACTCTTGGAAAGAACACTCGACGATGGGGATAAGAACGGATAACTGGAGCGAGAAAAGAACACGCTTTTCAACCCGGGGAAGAAAATTGCAAATGCTGTCACTCGGGTGGTTCGCGTTGAACTGAAAGAAGCGTCAGTCAGTAAAGACTGTTAAGTTAGTCAGCGAATCAGTCCGTCCTGACGTCTGTTGAATATGACTATATGCTTAGTTTGTTGGTTGTTTATTGCCTACGCTGCGAGAACCACTTTGCCGGCCTCGGTGTCGCTTCCTAACACTGACGGCGCGTGCCTCGTCAATCCGGAGGATAGCGCGCCTGCTCCAGTTCGACGAGACCTTATACCTTCATACCTACAACCACGACCTACCAACGAACAATGTTATATATCCTTCAACCTATATGCTTCATGAATTCAACATTTTCAGAACAATTTATTCTATTGAATGCAATTTGTTTCTAGTAATTATGAGTGTCATTAATAAAATAGAGGAAACGTGATTCTTGGCCTCATGGTAAACGATAGTGACGCATTATGATACCACAGAGCACGCAATATTCCATTCATATTCCGGGAATATTCCATTGAGACATTGGAAACATTCCCAAGGAATATTACAAGAATATTCAAGGAATCTAATAATGGCCAAGCTTTAGAATATTCCAGTGAAATGTTGAGGGAATATTCCTTAGAAATATTGTGAAAAGATTAGCCTTGAAACCAGAAATAGCTGCATGGAATATTGCCGGGACATTATTTTAAATATATCTGAAATCATTCAATGGAATATTACTGGAACATTACTGAAATATTTTTATTTCCCTGATTGGAATATTTGGACCGGTACTCTTTTTTTTTTGCTTGTATAAGACTGAATTATTGTAAAATCGATCAATATACTTTCTTGGTTTTATTTTATCAATATACGTGCATGCAATGTTATTATTAAAAACTGTTATATGACAAGTTATAATTAACCGTCACTCATACGCACAATGATACATAGGTACCAAATTCTTAGAAAACAACTTTATATTTTTACAATAGCGACAATCGATTTACAAATAACGTTATTTAACCAATTTTGTAACAGTGTCAATGATAATATTATGTAAAAGTAGCTTATTATTCTAAATAAAAAATTTCCAAGAATTTTCCGAGTCACTATTAAATTGATCTTTTTTCGTGTTGTGCAATGCGCATATTATAAATTCCTAAAAAATTAAATCAATACAAATTCTAGAATATTATACATAGACCAGTTCCTTTTTGATATAATATGTGAAGTCTGGTCTATGAAATCCAAATTCAGAAAATTACTATTTTAATTTAAAAGCTTCGCTGATATAGTTTTAAAATGAATTTTATTCTTTGTCAAATGTCAAGGGTTGCTCAATTTTCAAAGTATTTCTGGAAAAAAGTACCTGTTTAATTCTCGTTTGAAAATATTACCAGGACGGCAAATTCTTTGAATAAAACCAGAGAAAAATGCACATGAGTGAATAAATTAAATTAAATTGAACATTATTTGGAGTGTATTTACAATTTTACGGTTTTTACAATTTTAATTAAATTTTAATTTACAGTTTTTACAAATTTTAATTAATAAATAAAATTCCAAATTTATTACGATTTGAAGTATTATTGCTAATTTATACATTTTTAATTTAAAATAATCCTAGCGACAGCGGAAATAAAATATTTGCTCTCTTTGAGCTCACCTGACGTCGAATTTGGAGAGATCGCATACAGACTTGACAGCTCTCGGAAGATAAATAGTTCCTCAATTTTGAAAGTGTCTCCAGAAAAAGTACTATGTAATTTTTTGTTGAAAACAGTATGCGGAATGGTTTTACCCACTCCCCTGTAAGTAATTAATGCACAATGCTGAATAACTTCACAAAAAGGTCTATTCTGAACTAATAAATACGAAACGAAATTATGTAAATTTTTTATTTAAAATCAAAAAAGTGTAACTCACCAGAACTGGTAATTTATGCGATGTCTATTTCTTTATATACTATTTATTATTATTATGTTTCTTATTGTATTTCCAGAAAAAACAACCTCTGAGAATTTGGAGAAATGATAGTAAATGATAAAAATGATAGATACTTGTATGATATCTCCAATCTTTACTTGTCTTTTTTCTTTTATTCCACAATTTTTATCACTTTCTGATACATAACGAAATAATTTAATCAATAAGGTTTTTATATGCGTTAGAAAAAATATTAGTTCCATGAGTAAGATAAAGTTTAATTTTTTTTCTAATATGACAGAAAACGAGTACAGTGAGTTATTAAGAACAATTTGAAGTTCTTCTTTCTAAAAAAATACTGCTCACTTCATTTTTTTTCAAGTGTCACAACTTGCTGCTGAAAATTGAACTTTATAACGTTTGTTCTTAAAAAGAAACAGTGTTTTTTCTAATTACAGAAAGTCATTACATATTGATTACAGTAAGGAAATAGCAGAAAAATGTAGGAGTTTGGAATATAAAGAGAAAGAGTAATGTTGAAAAAAAATTTGAAGATTAGGCACATGTTGAAAATCTAGCTGACTATCAGAACTGGCATATCTTGGAATTTAAGAACAAAATATAATAAACAGTAACATCAATTACATTATCATATTTGTGGTAAGCAATATTTCTCTCATTTTAGATGCAAAATTTTCATCCTTCAATTATATATTATTTTTTAGTTACTATTCTGCATTGTAAAATATTGTCAAGGTTAAATTAAATAGTAATTTTTTACAGGAATACTTTAAAAATTAAAAGAAAATAATATATTTATTGAGAGCTGTCAAGTCAAGGAGAAAAGATTTTATTTCTACTGTCTGTAAGATTGTTTCGATTAAAAAAGGTATAAATTAGAAAAAATATTTCAAATTGCAATAAATTTGGAATCGAATTCAAATAATGTCCAATTGAGTTTAATTTATTCACATATGTGCCCTTTTCTCTGGTCTTCTTTATCCAAGTAACATTTCTGAAAGAAAATTAAATAGTTACTTTTTTACAGAAATACTTTCAAAATTAACCAACTTCTGATATCTTCCAAAGGATGAAATTCATTTTCAGAATGCATCATCGAAGCTTTTAAAATTGAAGGAGTAATTTCTTGAATGATATATGGATTTCATTGACCAGACGTCACTTATTGTATTAAAAAGGAACTGGTTTATATGTTTGTAATATTCTGGAATTTTTATTGATTTAATGCACAACACTAAAAAATAATAATTTATTGGTGACTCGGAAAATTCTTGGAAATTTTTTGTTTACAGTATAATCTACTATTAAATAATATTGTCTGTGATACTGAACAAAATAGTTATCCTGTATCAAAATAAATTCGATTAAATATCAGACAATGTCATCCGAAAATTTTAAAATTTGTTTCAAAACAAAGATAATACCAACGTTTTGCACGGCGCGGTATTCAGTGAAATTGCTCATCAAAATATGTTTCTCCAGACTTTCGTCTTCGAAAACCTCAAAATTAGCATAAAATACCACTTTCAAACTCGCGTATTTCCGAACATACATTTTTTAAAAAGTTTTATCTGTGTGAATAAATTAATTACACTCACAAAAACCTATTGTCTCGACCGACCGATTTTTACAGACTTAACCGAAGTAGGTAAAGCAAACTGATGGAAGCAGTCAACATATGAATTGCTTTCTTTTTTTGAATTTAAAATTCAACAAAAATTCCATACCTCAAGGAAGTACAAGGAATGATTTATTTCAATAAACTTCAAAATAATTTCAGGGTTGCTACAAGCCAGGGGAAGTAGGGAAAAACTTGAAAGAGTCAAGGAATTTTTTTATTCAACAAATTATAATTATAAGTCAATCATTATAATTATAAATAAACAATTATAATTATATATTTACAATATTATATAATTACAATTACAATTTTAATGTCAGATAACGATCAGGGAAAATGAAAAATTGGTCAAGGAAAAGTCAGGGAATTTTGAAATTGTGATGTAGCAACTCTTAATTTGCAGGAATAAAATTAAAATCCCGTCCTATTTTACCAGGTTAAAATTATTATAATTTTAATTTTAATTTTTTATTTAATTTTAATTATGATTATAATGATTGACTTAAAATTATAATTTGTTGAATTAAAAAAATTCCCTGACTCTTTCAGATTTTTCCCTACTTTTCCTGACTTGTAGCAACCCTAAAATTATTTTTAAATTTATGGAAAATAATCATCCCTTCCACTTCCTTGAGGTATGGAATTTGTGTTAAATTTTAAATTCAAAAAAAGAAACTAATCCATACGTTGACTGCTTCTATCAGTTTGCTTTACTTACTTTGGTTAAGTCTGTCAAAATCGGTCGGACGAGACAAAATTTTAAACGCGATTTAAAAGAAAACCACGCAAAGTAATCCACGAAGTTTTTGTGTAAGTGTAATTAATTTATTCACACAGATAAAACTTTTTTAAAAATGCATGTTCGGAAATACGCGGGTTTGAAAGTAGTGTTTTTTGCTAATTTTCAGATTTTCGAAGACGAAAATCTGGAGGAATAAATTTTGATGAGCAATTTCACTGAATGCCGTGCAAAAGACTGGTTTGAATTTGAATTTGGTTTGAATTTCAAAACAAACATCTTTGTTTTGAAACAAGTTTTAAAATTTTTGGATATTTACTGATATTTAATCGAATTTATTATGATACAGGATAAAGAAAAAATAATTGACACAAAAGATGTTGCAGATAAAAACACGTTTAATAAAACCGTGTAATTAAAACAATTATTTCTTCATATATAAGCGAATAATATTACAAGAACATGATATTGTCAACTTTTTGATTTTCACCCATACATAAGTACCAAATTCTTAGAAAACCACTTTTCATTTTTACCCTCCAAATAATGTTCAATTTAATTTAATTTATTCACTTATGTGCATTTTTCTCTGGTTTTCTTCAAACAATTTGACAACCTGGTAATATTTCCGAACGAGAATTAAATAGTTACTTTTTTTTCTAGAAGTACTTTCAAAATTGTGCAACTCTTGACATTTGCCAAAGGATGAAATTTATTTTAAAACTGCGTCAGCGAAGCTTTTAAAATTGAAAAAGTAATTTCCTGAATGATGTGTGGTTTTCATAGACCAGACCTCACATATTGTTTTAAAAATGAACTGGTTTATATGTAATATTCTGGAATTTAATTGATTTAAGTTTTTAGGAATTTATAAGTGGCACATTGCACAACACTAAAAAAGATCAATTTAATGGTGACTCGGAAAATTCTTGGAAATTTTTTATTTAGAATATAAGCTACTTTTACATAATATTGTCAGTGACACTGTACAAAAATGGTTAAATAACGTTATATTGATTGCTGCTAATGTAAAAATAAAAAGTGGTTTTTTAAAAATTTGGTACCTAAATATCTTAGTGCGTATGAGTGGTGGTTAATTAAAACTTATAATATAACAGTTTGTGATAATAATAATATTTTATGTATGCACATTGATCAAATGAAGCCAAAGACGTATATTGATCGATTTTTCAATAATTCAGTCTCATACAAGCGAAAAAAAGGTAGTGGTCCAAATATTCAATACAAATAATTAAATAAAAATATTAAACATATTTACACAAATAATACAAATAATATACAAATTATTCAGCAATGTTTCGGTAATATTCCATTGCAAGATTTCAGATACATTCAAAATAATATTCCGGCAATATTTCGTGGAGATATTTCAAGTTTGAAGGCGAATCTTTTTACAATATTTCTAAGGAATATTCCCTCAACATTCCATTGGAATATTCTGAAGGTTGGACATTATTAGATTCCTTGAACTCCTCTAATATTTCTTGGGAATGTTCCCAATGTTTTAATAGAATATTTCCGGAATATGAATGGAATATTGCGTGCTTTGTGGGATAGTTTTGAATCATCTTTAAGAGCAATTAATGATACAGCGTGGTACTGATTCCAGAAGTTTTTCAAATATTCCGATATTTAAGGTAAAACGCCCGGTTATCGCCAACTGAGCCATTTTCGCCAACTTCAGAAATGCTTATAAATTAGAAAGATTTGAATGAAAAGCAATTAATATTTATAGAAACTTTAATCATTTATTATAAAATACTATTGTGTCATCTTAGCCAAATATTTCTTTAAATTTTTAAAATAAAATGTTAAAAATAATAGCACATCAAGCACGCAGCAATCGCCAGTTCGCCATATTATGTGATCCATTAATTAACAAGTCCAATCGACACTTTTTGTCAATATGGGATGCGATCCTGTGTATTATTAAACATTTTCTTCTTTATCAATTTGTAATAAGTTGATACTTGTTTTCTTACATCATGCCCTGAGAAATTATCAAATTTTCTGCTTAAGTCTAGAATTTCCTGAAATAACATTTTTTCTCCCATACACTTAAATCTAACATTGTAAAATATGCGTCTCTGCTTTTATCAATATTGAAACTAATTAAAAATATTTTATTGATACACTTTATATATATATATATGAAACGTAAACCTGCCAGTTGGCGATGATTGGGGTCTTGATGATAACCTTATTCTAAAGGATAAGGACATTCGTTATTACGTTAAATTACTCATTCACTATGAAAAGTTGTATTTCTTTTATATTGGTCGCCTTTTTCATAAGTGTTAATTTAAATTCAAGCTGTACTATTTTTGATTAAAAAAACTTCATCCTGTTAATTTCAATGCAAATTAATTGATCACAACTGATTATTTGATGGTATAATATGGTATAATATGGTCTTCTTTTAAAAATTAAGTGAAATTAAAACATATGTGGGACATAATTAGGGCAATTGTGGTTTTAACGAAAAAACAACGAAATCGATTCAAATATTTGCAGATTAATAATAATACATACTTGGTTGTCCAAACAAAAAACTTCATTTAGAGTTAAAAACCTTTCTATTAAAGATTTTCCAAACTTTTGACCCTCGTACACATTTTAATTAATGCATTTGATTTGATGTGTTGTAGAGAAACTTTGAATTTGATATTTTTTTATATTTGTATACAAATTTTTGACTTATACTTCAATATTAATTAGATTAAAAGTAAAGCAAAGTAGAGTGAAAGATGCTAAAATTTAATAAGTATAGGTCAAAAATTCTTAACCCTCATAAAAGGAAACTTAATTATCTTGAAAGAAAAATTGATAGGAAATAATACACCAATAGATATATAAATTTTCTAATTAATTAACAAATTATTGAACATGAAAATAAGCTCTAAGAAATTTCAGAAGTCGCTGCCCCTAATGCTTCTAGTATAAGCGGATCAATATTGCCACACCCCCTCTTCGTACCTTATTATTCACATCAATAGATTCAAGTTGTATCCAACAAAAAAACAATAAGAAATATTAATAATGAAAATATTTTAGAACAAAAATGAGAAATATTCAAATAACAAAATTTGTAATTCAGAATAATAAGCGTGATTGCGGAAGACACCTTTCTGTATCAGGATTTATCTCATTGACGCACGAAATGTTTGTTAAAAGATTAGAGTTAAAACTCGTTCACGAGTTAGAATTTCATAAATTATGAAATGTTAATATTAAACAATAAAAATTGTACAAAATGATTCAAATTCAATTAATAATAACTTGAGTTTCGAACGGGCCTTAATTTTTGTCTAAGTAGGCATTTTTATAAATTAAATTATTTATATTGCACGGTTTAATATTTTAATATTTAATATATTTAATATGGAAGACTCTCCGGTTTTTTAAGTAAGTTTTTTTAGTTGTTAAGTAAGTTTTTAAAGAAAATATAACGAGCTTTCGAATGCAGTAGACGAAATTTTCTAAAGCAAACTATTTCATTAAAACTTTTGTCAAAAAAGGATACTTTTCAAAATTTGTCCACGTATGTCCCCTTCGATTTACGAAAAAAAATCTCAAAAATTTCGTTTACTATTTTATCCCTAAGAGAGAAAGTTTAAAAGTTATTTTACAAAAACATGAAATAAAAATTCATAAATTAACATTTTTTTACAAATAACTTTTAAACTAAATTCAATCCCATAATTCTCTTTTAGGGGTAAAAAGTAGACATAAAAAAGAAATTTATACCACTCTAACCTCAAAATCTCAACTTTGACATGATTTTTCGGCTCTCGTGGTATAAAATACTGTTCGATACTTGTGTGAAAGGTAATTTTTAGCGCACTTGACATTTTTCACTCGCTTCGCTCGTGCGAAAAACGTCTCGTGAGCTAAATAATCACCCCTCACACGTGTCGAAATGTTCTATTTTGATATTTTCTTTTGTAAATCAAAAGAGAAATAAGTCTCAAAATTTTGTAAAATATTCTTTTCCGACCAAATTTTACAGAAACAATTTTTTTTGAATTTCATTTATTTTATTCGAAAGCTTGGAAAATTTACTACAAAAATCTAGAAGCTGATAGTCTACCTGCGCGATCGCGGTGACCGTGCACTACACCGGCAAATTCTCCACACCATCTTGGATGGACGTACACTTCAACATCACCATGTGGAACTGAAGTTAAAATCAGGGAAACTTTTTTTATGAATAGTCCGCTCACCAGAAAATACTTCATATATAAAATATGAATGAAAGAGTTTGCTGTTTACAATTTGGAAGTATCTTTTACGATTCAGTAAATCTAAATTAAGATAAGACAACCGGATTTTCTTAATGTTTTTGAATAAAAGATCTAATATTGTTAATGGGCTGTTTTAATGATCTACATGTTTGAGTGACATTAGTATTACAATCAATAATAAAAGTAGGCTATTGTATTGTAATACTGACAAATAGTTTTATAACGGATGATGACGTATTTCCAATAATGGATATTTTATATTCATATGCTAGGGTTATACATATATTGTAAAACTCAATGGAATGTTCGATGGAAAAATAAATACTACATTATTGAGATAAGTCACGAACATTTCCTTTGTTGTAAGAAAACTCAAGGACACTCAGAAACTTCTACTTAAATTCCCGTCTGTCAAGACACATAATTAAAAATAGAAACAAATGAAAATTACGTTCAATCAAGATCATCCTTTTCCACTAAAAAGCAGAGTTGTCTACGAAATATTTTTAGAATAATAATTGTTATGTCTTACAAAAACATCCTTTTCTACTTAATCATCATCCCATCTGATGAGTATAAGAATAATAAAAATCTATGGAAAATGATCGTATTTTGGAAAATTGCATCGTCTGATTAAAATCAACCTTTTCTACTTAAACGGATTTCCGTGTAATCAAAATTTAATACTAAAAAATAAGAACGTTTTTCCAAATAAATGAATAAGTGCAGTAAATCAGTAATTCTTAAAAAATATGTCTTGCAGAGGACAACTTTTTCTACTTAAGTGAGGCTAGAACGTCTGACCTTTTCCTGTAAATTCAATTCTATTGAATTTATTTATATTTATTTCTATTTTTCTTCTATTCAATTCAATTCTGTTCTATTCTTTCTATTCTATTCTGTTCTTTCTATTCTATTCTATTCTTTCTATTCAATTCAATTCTATTCTATTTTATTCTATTCTTTTTACGTTCTGTCAAGTCAAATAATTAAAAAAAGAAACAAATTTTAAAAATTATGTTAAATCAAGATCAAACTTTTCCACTAAAACACAAATTTGTCTAATAAATATTTTAATAATAATAGTTATGTCCTACCAAAACATCCTTTACTACTTAATCATCAGCGCATCTGAATGTAAAAATAATATAAGAAAAATTTATGGAAAAATGACCAAAAGTATTTGGGAAAATTGCATAGTTTGACTAAAATCAACCTTTTCTACTTAAATCGATTTCCGTGTAACGAAAATCTAATAATCAAAAATAAAAATTAATTCAATAATGCATTATATCTCTACAAAAAATAGGATGGTTTGCATAGAACAACCTTTTCTACCTAATCGAGAGTAGAACGTCTAACTTTTTCCTCTAAATTACATTTTATTTAATAAATATTTAATAATTTTTGAGTTCTACAAAAAACATCCTTTTCTATTTAATTCTCAATTTATCTGATAAGTCAGATAAAAATGGAAAAAAAATACATTAATAGAAAAAACAATTAAAAAACATATATGAAAAAATGACCAGAATTATTTTTCAAAACTAAATCGTGTTATCAATCATACCATATAGATTGATAATAGAGATAATAGTCATATTGATTTAAACTTGAGGGCCTCTTTTTTATGAGATAACCTTTTTCCTACTTATTTTATTCTTCAGTTTTGTACGAAATATTTTCAACTTTTATCATCTATTATTATTTATTTTGTTATACATTTTTTCTACCTTCTTTTTATATTTTTTGCAGATCTAATAAATGTTTTTCTGACTGATGAGGGTCCAAACGATGACCGAAACGTTTCAAAAAGAATCTTTTCTTTTGACCTTCATTTCCATAACTGGTGCATCACTACTTAATATAAAAAAGGTCGAGACTAAACATACAACATTAAATCGTGTTACAAAAATAGAATTTTTCTACTTAAACTGAATCACGTGTAACAAAGGTTTAAGAATAAAAAATAAAATCCAAAGCAATGATGAAATATGTTTTTAAAAATTGGATGTCTTGTAGATAACAACTTTTTCTACTTAAAATCTAGTCTACAACATCCGATACCCTCGAATTAACAAATACTCCAGTGTAAGAAATAAAAAATTTTGCAGGAAATTATTAAATTCAATGTTCACTTTACTAACAGTTAAATAAAAAAAAATGTTAAATTAATGATGGAGATAAAAGCGCATTATTACAAACTATCAGATAAATTACATAAATTTTCAAGTTTAGAAACTTGTTTTTATGAAAATTTATCGTAATCAATAGTTATGGAGACGATTGAATCAAGATTTATAAATTCTTGCATTGAATTAATCAAATCTTGGATCTGAAAATGAAGAGTAACATCGCAGTTGAAAAAGTTTTCATAAGTAGAAAAATTTGATTGTGCAAGTTATTCCATTGACGCAAATTGAGTCTTTCAGGGGATTACAAGATTTTCGTTTGTCAAGAGCTGTTTTAATCATTATCACGAGATACAGCAAAAAGAACGCATTTTTTGAATAAACAGATCGTCGTCCTTGTACACGTTTAAGGACAGTCATAGATAATACCTTCATTGTTGATACTAAGATAAATTTCTGATACGCATCAATTATAAAAAATTAATTAATCATCTAATTCTGTTGGGATCTGTTTGCTATTTCAGATTCCTGTCATCCATTTTATTTATCAACTATTTTATTTTGTCATCTATTTTATTTATCGTCTATTTTATTTATCATTTATTTTATTTATCATCTATTTTATTTACCGTCTATTTTATTTATCATCTATTTTATTTATCATCTATTTTATTTATTATCTATTTTATAGCGGTCTGCGCCGACGTAACTTTGGTCGGCGGCAGCGTTCAAATTTGATGGGCGGCTGGCGGCGCGCTGTCGTGACGCCGTTCTCAATTTTCGGCGGCGGCGTGGCGGCGCAAAGTGGGACAAAATGACGAAAAAATCTTTATACAATACAATTCCGGATACAATTTCCAATCGATTTAAAAGGTTTTTTTTTAAATTAAAATTAACTAAATTCTTCAGATATCCCTGGAGTTCGATTTTTGAAAAAATTATATTTAAACATAAAGTTGAAAAAAATTGTAAAATTTAATATATGGTTGCTTTAATAATACGTAATTAATTCAAAATGATTGATACTAGTGTGTAATCGATGAATAAACGTTCACGAAGCATAACTTGATAGTTTATTATAAATAAATAATTTTTTACTAACAATTGTATTGTTATAAACAATGGTAGGCGATTTTTGAATGATTTTGAATATTTATTGATTTTCGTTTCAATCCAATTTAAAGTAATATTCAAACATTAAAAAATAAATATAAATATATTTCTTATTGTTACATATAAACAAATTTTATAAACAAATGCGTAGTTTGAGCAATTTTTAAGAGTTTGGGGTAATTTTTTTTTAAATGTGCTTTGTTTGAATTGACAGTTATGCTTCAGTAAACTATATTGCCATTTCATGACAAATGTGATTGTTGTAAACAAGTTTTATAAACAAATGTCCAGTTTAAGCAATTTTTTAGTGTTTGAGGTACTTTTTTTAAAATGTGTTTTATTTGACTTGCTATATAAGCTTCAGTAAGCTACATTGTCATTTCGTAACAAGTGTAATGGTTATAAAAAATTTTATAAACAAATGAACAGTTTAAGCAATTTTTAAGAGTTTCAGGTACTTTTTTTGTAAACGTCCTTTTTGTTGGGCTTGCCAATATCACATTAATACAGTCGGTGTTATTATAGGGTAAATATCGAAAAGATCTTAGTTTTCTTTAACTAATAGTTCCTCAGCAAAGCACGTTTGCAAAAAAAAGTACCTGAAACTCTTAACAATTGCTCAAACTGTGAATCTGTTTATAAAATATGTTTATAACAATCACAATTGCTATGAAATGACAATATAGTTTACTGAAGCATAACTGGAAAGTCAAACAAAACACATTTTTAAAAAAGTACCTCAAATACTCCAAAATTGCTCACACTGGGCGTTTGTTTATAAAATTTGTTTATAACAATAATAAATATATTTATTTATTCAAATATATTCAAACATTAAATGTTTGAATGTTACTTTAAATTGGATTGAAAACGAAAATCTCTTAATAAATATCCAAAACGATTCAAAAATCACCTACCATTGTTTATAAAAATACCATTGTTATTAACAAATTATTTATTTATAACAAACCATCAAGTTATGCTTCGCGAACGTTTATTTATCGTTAATACACTAATATCAATCATTTTGAATTAATTGCGTGTTATTAAAGCAACAATATCTTAAATTTTAATTTTTTTCAACTT
>JBAGKK010385191.1:0-12258 GCA_037177015.1 Euceroptres primus
AGAAACGCGTGGCGGTCTCGGGTAGATGAGGCAATGAACTTTCGAGTTCCAAGTGCCGATAAATAATAATAATAATATCATTATTGATGTTATTGCTTAAAAGAGGAAAGATTACTTTTCATTAAAAAAATTAATATACATAAAACTCATTTATTAAAAAATTTTTTTCGATTAAACTTTTTTTCTTATCACTTCTTACCAAAATTTTTAAAAATTATACAATATAAATGAATTTTAATAGCTTTAATAACTTTAATTTTAATCACTTTAATAGCTTATTTTCGCAGAAAAAATATTCTCTACAACTTGACCTCATCCAATTTTCATGTATGTATCAATAAATTAGTACCAAGTAGAGTTATTTGATTATGTAATTTTTTGTTTGAAAAATTATTTTTTAATGATTTCAGCCGTTAAAAAATTAATTTTTTAAAGTTGGACGAATAGAGAATCTTTCTCCCGAGAAAATAAGCTATTATTCATTAAAATTGTATCATTTTTAAAAATTTGGTAAGAAGCGATAAGAAAAAAGTTCAATTAAAAAAAAACGTTTTAAATAAAAATCTGTGTATGTTCAAAATTTTTTTCATGAAAAATAAGCTTTTCTCTTTTAAACAATATTATCAATAATAAGATTGCTTTTTTAAAAGTATAATTAAATATGTTTTCCCGAAACCTGTTTTTTTCCTACCCATAATACCTTAATGAATTAATGTATAAAATCTAAGACACTAATTTTGAGCTTTACTGTACAAATTGTACATCCACAAAGACGGTAAATGATATTGGAAAACAGTTGCCAACTCTGAAATTTATTTTTCAATTTAATGGATTAGTGCATTAAATCTAAGACACTTATTTTCACGAAACCGAGAGCAACGTCCTCAATCGCATTGAAAATACATTGAACCCTTAACAAGATGTCCGATCGATCTCAATCGAGTCGTAGTTGACAATTTCGATGCTTTACGACCTCTTCTTGGCAGGCAATTCGATAGCCAATTTCAGTAGCACGCTATCGTTACTGGATAATAGAATTCTACCGCGTTCACGCAATGAACGGATTTTCAGGGCGAATGAACAAGAATAAGTCGGCAAAGGCAGATCTTCGCACCAGAAGAAGAAATGCAGGACCGTGCCTATAAAAAGGAAGAGTGAAGTGCACCTTAAAGTGATTTTGAGAGCGAATCCCTGTGGTGAAAGATAGGTATCTCTCGGGAGCTTACCTTTTCTCCTGCCAAGGAGGTGGTTTCACTTCCTTAGAATCCACCTTACGAACCTTTAAATCCTAAATTCTTGCCCCCAGGGTCTCAAGTGTCTAGTCTCTGTATTTTTCACCACATCCACCTGAAAGACGATCAATAAGATAAAAGTTAGATGTACCTAAGTAACATAGGGAAAACAATGTGGGGGCTATTTCTTAAAGTAGCATCTATCGGAAGCATCTTCCAAACAATTCTATCTCCTTTAATGTCTCTTTCAAGTAATGAGTTTCTGCATTTCACATCGTCAGATGAAAAGAAGAAAAATGACGGGAAGTCATAAAAATTGTTATAAAATATAGCAAAATGAAATAATTTTTTTGCAGTGCAGAGCTCTTCCAAATTGGATCGAAGATATATTTTATCAAATATGTGAAAAAATCAAATTTCCCTAGTGTTTAAACTACTCCACACTCAAAAGAAATCGTAATTCCATTTTACGATTTTTAAAAACTTATTTTTATTTCTCAATTTTTTTTACATCTTTCCGATTTTTTCTTGACTAAGGTTTCAATGGAAAGTATGAGATTATTGAGGAAGGAAGAATAAGAAGGATGTAAAAAGATAAATAAATTCTGCTCAGGGAATTCATCGACGTTATATCGAAAGAAAATATTTGGAGAGATGATATAATACGAGATTCTGTGAATTAACAGACGCTTTGCATACGCTGAATATAATCTTGTTTATCAAGTTTCGCTTTGCGCAACCGAAGCTTTACATCATATTGCATATGATGTGTAGAACGTAAAGTTCCTTTTGTAGATTCCATGTACTTCATTGAAGGTAACTGCGTTTGACTGCTTATATCATAACTTTTGGGCTGCTTTGTAACAGCATCAACTAACAAGAAATCGAAATTATGGACAGAAAGAATTTTCATATAAATGAGATATTTTATGTATTTCTATTGAGAAAGAAAAATATTTGTTTATTATATAAGCATTTTTTTCCTTATCTTTTCTGTAAATATTTTTCGGTTTCCGTACTTTTCAAAGACCTAAAGGGTTTTAAGGGACATACAGTACCGGTCACAAACATGCACCGTAAAACGCCGATCCTCAAAAATCTACATCTCTTTTGGTGTTGTTTCTAGGTGTAACAAATTTAAAAACATCGTTCTCATTTTGTCTTTATCACTCTATCACTTTATCACTAGAGAATCTAGTGATAAAGTGCTGAATTGAGACTGTTTTTTCTCATTTTGAGAATCGTAAAATCTCGAATCAAACTGTCATCCAGCTGTCAAAATAATTTTGTTCCCAGCTATTTCCACGTCAGGGTGTCTAGCGATTAAGCCATTTAAAATTCCCAGGTTTTTCCCGGTTTTTTCCTGGTCAATTTTTTTCCCCCAATCAAGTTAAAAATGTCTCTGTGATTTTTGAAAGTGAACATATACATAGAAATGGAAATGTTAACATAATATATGGAATTATGTTATTTTATTTATTATTTATAATATACGTAATTATGCTATTTATTATTTATTATTATATTATGCTATTTTATTTTACGTTATTTTATAAAAATTTATAACGTAAAATGCTATTAAAATATGAAAAATAAAAAAACAAAATATAATTATAATTCCGATCCTAAATAAACTTCCCGAGTTTTTCTCGATTTTTTCCCCGTAAAATAAAATTCTCGAGTTTTTCCCAATAAAATAAAATTCTCGGGGTTTTCCCGATTTCCTGGTCCACTAGACACCCTGGACCTTCATTTCCATGACTAGTGTTTCACTACTTCATATTTAATATGTACCATAAGTACATTAGGGTGGTCCAAATTTATTTTCTTTGAATTTTCATGCTCTCACCCCATAAATTTAATCACATCCACAAAAAAATTAATGCTTTTTTTGGGAAAAAAATTACATTTAGAGGTTCCGGAAGTCCCATGAAGTTTAACACGTATATGTCCCATAAGAAAAAAAGACGTTTTTGTAAGTTTTATTCAGAATCATCAATATTAGGTGAATCGAGTTGTAACTGAACATTTCTCTTCACAATTAGCCATAAAATACGAATTAACAATGACTTTTTAAATATTACCCCCATTAGTCTATTTTATAGTCTCTCAAAAAAAACCCATAAGTGAAAAATTGGGTTTTGCCAGTTTTTGGCGCTAATTATCATTTTTTGCGGTTTTTTTAATACGAATTGTTTCGAATACATAAAATATTACTTTCTATTGACAACTATATGTTTACATAAATTGTTTAAACAATCTATTATTGTTTATAGCAATTTTTTCTCAGAATAGAGCTAGAAAGTCACGGATTTTTCCGAATTTTTCAACTTTTCAATTAGAGCGAGGCAATAATCAACTAATGTTAACAGAAATAATTTTTGTAGCAATTTATTATTATTTAAAACAATATTCTGTTAGAATAACGCTAGAAAAATGCGGTTTTTTTTTCTAAAATTTTCCACTTTTTGTCAACTTTTCAATTAGAGTGAGGTAATAATTAATTCAAATAAACAAAAATTTCTTTAAACAATTTATTATTATGTGTAATAATATTGTCTTTGAATAATGCTAGAAAGTTGCAGTTTTTTCTGAAATATTCAATTTTTTGTTCATTTTTCGTTTAAAGTGAGTTAATAATTAATGCAGTTTAACAAACAATTAATGCAAGTTAACAGAAAATAATTGGTTAAACAATTTATTATAAATTATAATAATATTCTTTTAGAATAATGCTAGAAAGTTGAGGTTTTTCCTCAAATTTTCCACCTTTTGTCCACTTTTTAATTAAAATGAGGTAATAATTATTTCAAGTTAACAAAAATAATTTTTTAAACAATTTATTACTATTTTGAATAATATTCTCTTTGAATAATGCTACAAAGTTGTGGTTTTTTCTGAAATATTCAACTTTTTGTCGACTTTTCGCTTAGAGTGAGTTAATAATTAATGCAATTTAAGAAAAATAATTGTTTAAGCAAATTATTATTATACCCACGTGAATCGAAAGTTATTTTGTGTTATCACATTATTTTCACCACTTTCCTGTTTAAATAATAGGGCTATTTCATTACTTGTTTTTAATTAGTGAACAATTATAACAAGCGTAATTATTGAAACAATTGATCATTGTTTACAACTATCCTCTCTTAGTGTAATGCTAGAAAGTTTCGCTTTTTTCTGAAATCTTCAGTTTTGCTTTGATTTTGTAGTTATGAAAAAATAATAAATGAACATCAACAAGAATCATTTTTTAAAAGTACCTTATGTTTTCAAAGTGAAATGTTTTTACTCTTTCGCTAATGGTTTACAAATATTATTTAAACAAAAAGGCTATCTTACAGTAGGAATAAAAATAAAGGATGGAATAATTAGGAGGTGGGAGGAGTGAGCCTGTAAATGACTTGTAAAAATTTTGTTTTGAATTACAACACGAAGTTTATTACAAAGCGTAAAAGAAAAATTTGAAATTGCACACATTTTTCTATCAGCCCTCCCCCCCCCCCCTCCTTCCCTAGAGAAAACATGTTGTCATTGATGATAATATACATATATGGAGAATAAAAAGGCCTGAATCAAATAATTAATTGATTATAACATTGTTTCAGTCAATTAATTATTTGATTTTAATAATTAACTTGCATTAATTATTACCTCACCAAGTGTAAAATTGACAATAAGTTGAATATTTCAACAAAAAAAACGAAACTTTGTAGCATTACTATAGAAGAAGATAGTTATAAATAATAATTATTTGTTTAAACAGTTATTTTTGTTATATTTCATTAATTATTAACTCACTCTAAGCGGTAAGTGGACAAAAGTTTGAATATTTCAGAAAAAAATGCAACTTCCTATCATTATTCAAAGAGAATATTATTGTAAATGATAATAAATTGTCTAAGCAATTATGTTTATTAACTTGGAATAATTATTACCTCACTATAATTGAAAAGTGGACAACAGGTGGAAAATTTTAGAAAAAACCGCAACTTTCTAGCATTATTATAAGAGAATATTGTTATAAATAATAATAAATTGATTAAACAATTATTTCTGTTAACATCAATTGATTATTGCCTCATTCGAACTAAAAATTTGAAAACAATTTGAAAAATTCGGAAAACACCGCAACTTTCTAACTCTATTCTAAGAGAATATTGCTACAAACAATAATAAATTGTTTAAACAATTTACGAAAACATCTAACTATCAGAAGAAAGTAATATTGGATGTATTAGAAACAATTTGTACTAAAGAACTACGAAAAAATCATAATTAGCGCTAAGAACTCGCAAAACCCAATTTTTCACTTATGGAGTTTTTTTGGGACCCTATAAAACCGACTTATGGTAGTCATATTCAAAAATTAATCCTTGATTCGTATTCCATGGTTAATTGTGAAGAGAAATGTTTAGTTTCAACTCGAATCACCTAATATTGACGATTCTGAATAAAATTTACAAAAACGTCTTTTTTTCTTATGGGACAGTCGTGTTAAACTTCATGAGGCTTACAGAACGGTGGATTCTTGAGTTTTTTTCAAGAATTTTACATCTTAACTTGATTATTGGACGTTAAATAGGACTTTATTTTTTATTTTTTAATGTTCTTAGACTCATTTTAAAGTTAAGTCTCCATAGAATTTTATGAGCGTATAAAGAGAACTCTCCAATTTTTTCACCCGATTTTGCCAGAGACTGAAGTTGGCACAAAAAAGTTGTAAAATTTCAATAACGTATAATTATTTATAAAAAAATATTTTAAATCAGTCTCTATTAAATTTTTAAAAATTTGTTTAGAATACATAAGAATATTCATTTCTATATTTTATACAATCAATTTTTCAGAGTATTCGCTTTATTTGAAATTTCACAACATTTTTGTTGCAAATACCGTCTTTGGCAGAATCGAGAGAAAAAATTAGAGTTCTCTTCATGCATTCATGAAATTCTATGGAGATTTATCTTTAAAATGAGCTTAAAGACATTAAAAAATGTTAATTATTTTGTAAGTTATTGGAAATTTTCGAAAAAATCGAAAAATGCACTATTTTTGCATTATTTTTTTACAGAATGAACAAAATCACTTCACCTTTGGCTTATTTTACGCAAAATTTCGATAGCTTTCATATTATTTTGTGGAAAAAATTTTGTCCCGTAGAGACAAAATTTGTGAAATTAAGTGAAATTTAGGAGAGTGAGATGATCTCACAAAAAAAACAGGTGGCCTCATATTCCTGACCGGTATTATAGTAAGAAACATAAAATAAAAAATACTAAATAATTTCACATTAAATGTAATATTAAAAGAGACAAACAAAAACCTTTACATTCACAGAATCCCTACGATACAACTGAAAGGTCTTTCTAGTCTAAATGTTATTCAGTCTTGTGTGGAAATTCCTAGGAATTTGTCCCGCAACACGGAAAACGTGCCGCAATATCCGTACGTCACTCATTCTGGAATTATACTGCTGGAGGAATGCCTTTGCTATTTAATCTACACTATACACTCAGCAAGATTGTATAAACTCCTTGACAGTTTATGTACAAGGTTGCTTTGAGAATTGGACCAAGTGATGATTACATACCTTTGATTTCGCAAGAAAGTTCAAGAGCCATTTAATTAGAGATTGAAATCAAATTAGAATTCACTCTTGTTAGTAATCAAGCCAAAAAAACAAATAGAAAGCTATGTTTAATTTTTATATTATCTTCACGCATGAGAGTAATAAAAAATAAAAATGAGGTTGAAAAAACTGAAGTGTGCCTTTAAAGTAAAACAAAGTTCACTTAATCCTTTGATGTGGCTCGTAAATGACTACAAGTTCATAATTTAAGGACTAGCATTATTATGTATAAAAGACAAAAGTAAAAAATGGTCCAAACCCTCAGAGAACATTTCCTGGAAAGTGGATGCTTTGTCGTAAAACCTAACGATCCGAGAAGTTAATCGCGAGAAACATTCGCGACTTGAACTCCCCGAGCAATTTCCCTTGAATTCAATAGTGTCAAGAATTGCACAGCCAATAATGGTATACCGTCTAAAACAATAATAATAAGTGCTTTAAGTGCATCTTTCCTCTGAGTAGAGCCAGATATTTGTCTTAGCAGCTCTATATACATATAGATTTTTACTTTACTTTTTCTTGCTATTTTTTCTCCCTTTTTTTTTCTTTTTCTTTTTTCTCCCTTTTTTCTCCCTTCTTTTTTTTCTCCTAGTTTTAGTTCTATAATTATCTTATTTTTGTTTTCGTATGTGTACTTAACCATCTGTACTGCTTATCAGTGATCTACGCCTGCTTATACTAGCAATAACTGTACCCACCTGTTCCCTAGAGGGCTATTTAGCCCTAGGGCCTTTTTTCAATAAAATACAAATACAAATACAAATATTTTATTTCATCAAAAAAATACCTCTTTCCGAAACTTCTACCTTAGAGTAATTTAGGCACATGAACCCGAAACTTCTACCTTAGAGTATTTTAGGCACATGAACTTCAAGGGTTTAAATAATTTTAATTATTATAAGGATACCAAATCAAATTGTTATTTTATATCTTAGGGGATATTGGAATTTGAATTTCGTGCATAAATTTGGTCATCTTTATGGCATCAGAAGGAAATGAAATTTTCTATAAAAAATGGAGTACAACTTGAATAAAGTGGATGAAATGCAGCCCAGAGCGATGTGCAATACCAAAGTGAAACCGAATCAGTATGATAGAAGTCTGGTAACGGTATGGTAGTGCAAAAAGACAGGAATGTTGTCGACGAAAATTCTTCAAAGGCAGCTTTAAAAACTTCAAAGTAAACAGTTACTTCTCTTTAGGAACATCCATAACCCAGTTAGCAATCAGTTCTGCCAGCGTTCCCCCAAGGCTGAAAATGCATTAACTAGAGTTGGAATTTATTCACATTTTAAATAATAGAACCTTTTATTTCAAGCAAAGGATTCTTAATTGCTCTTTATTTCATTTCATTTCAATTGCTCTTTATGTGACTAAAAAACAGGGCTATTAGCAAATTCAAACTGATTCAAATACTCTGCCATTTTAGGGACCCCCTATATATGGGTTCGAGGAATTTTTGTCATGGGTGAGGGGTCCAAGGTGACGAGAAAGCTGAGCTCGGAGTTCAGCAGAGTTGCGCAAGTACCGTAGTAACAAAGTGCGCAGTAGTGGCGCAGTAGTCTAAGCGGATAATCCCGTCGGTTCGCATCAGTTCGTTTTCAGTGTTTTGGTTATGCGTTATATATAATAATTCAGAAATAATAACTAAATAAAAATTAAAGTAAACGTTAAATTAAACTTATATTTAAAAAATATTTTTCACTCGTGACAAAAATCAAACTGAAATAGTTCATACGGCTCTGACTTTTTTACGTTTCAAGACTTCCGATTTAAGTCCAAGGCCATTCAGGCCATCCCCAAAACCGGACTTAAATCGGAAGAGCAGTGTATTTATAAATAAGATCAATTTTTGGGCCCACCTGATCTTCTTTATAAATGAGTTATATTAAATTTTATTGTTTCTAAAAGTATCTAGGTGAGTAGAAAAATTGTGCCTCATGAATTAAAATCTTCTTTTATTTATATTATTTTTTAAAATTTTCTCTGCTCCCAAAAAACTGACCTTATGTATAAATTTTCCAGACACTGTATGGTCTTAGACTTTAGAATTTTTCGGATGCTGTATGGTCTTAGACTTTAGAATTTTTCAAATGCTGTATGGTCTTAGACTTTAGAATTTTTCAAATGCTGTATGGTCTTAGACTTTAGAATTTTCCAGATGCTGTATGGTCTTAGACTTTACTTGCATTGAAGAATTTTCTAAATTCATTCATTAAAATAACACTTATCACATCAATAGTCCTAAATAGAGAAGAAATTAATTATGTATCATTTAATTTTCTTATTTTCAACCCTTGAAATATTTTTTTGTTTCAGAGCGGAACGATTAATCCAACAGTGAAGTTGTATTACGTTGATTTAGAGAAAGTCTTAATGGAGAATGCAACTCTAATCCCAATAGAGAGTCCTCCTCTCCTAAAGGACCGGCAGTCTATTCTTTCCGCAGTGGGTTTTCCAACTGAGAACCTTATATCAGCAACTTGGATGAACAGAGTTCAAAATGAATCCTACTTTCACCTGTGTGATGTCAACACCCAAAATTGTACAACGGTTCGTAAATTGTTTGTTTACATTTGTGCAAATTATCAAAAAGGATGACAATAGGGAAAAAATATATGCAAAGAAAGGAATGAAGGAAACACTTTAGAATTTTTAGAAAGTTTAAAACTTGAATCGTCTGAAAAAGGGAAGAAATATATGCAAAGAAAGGAATAAAGGAAACACTTGAGAATTTTTAGGAAGTTTAATACTCGAATCGTCTGAAATTTTAATTAAATTGTTGAAATTTAAATCAAATATTTTTTGTTTTTAGGAAGCATGCTTATATTTTTATAATTAAAAACAGAAAAAATTAAGTATTAATTACGTATTGCATGCACTATACAGCAAAGTTAATTATTTATACAGAGGGTCAATGTAAAATTAGACGTATCTCCCAAAATATCACGTTTTATTACTGGAATACATTTTGAAGTTTATTTCCACCAGATTAAAAACCCTTCTCGTGTTCCATGTTCGTTTAATAATTGATATCCGCGCCAAATTATTTGCCTTCAAGCAAATATTGAAAATTTCCTGCAAATATTGAATCTGTTTTTGTAACTCAGATAATGAAACTCAATTGAAGCCAAAGTACCCGAATGTAAATAACTGATAATTTCAGTGAGTTGGTAATAACATTTATTAAAAATATGGTTATTTATGAAAGGATCAATTTTCACGAAAGAAGGGAAGATTTAAAGGTAGATAGGAAATTAATTGTTAAAATAGAATATGTGTCTTGATGAGTTTCTTTTATTTGATTTAAGGTTTTATCTTATTCTGAGGGAAAAGGCTGGGTAGATCAATTCGAGCCTCCTGTATTTAGTAAGGATGGAACGGCTTTCCTTTTGATCTTGCCACAGAAACAAGGTGACAGTGGCGATTGGAGGCATTTAGTACTTGTTACAAATGCAACCACAGAGAGCAAAACCACCGCACTAACTTCCGGCACCTTTGTTGTCACCGAAATTGTCTCCTGGGACGAAGTCAACCACTACGTGTGAGTAAACGTATTCTAGCCACTGAGAACTTGATCCTTGTTGACGAATTAAATTAAGCTTGAAATCCTTAATCACCCTGATTTTGAGCGTTGCTCCAAGAGGACTCTTAAATATTCTGTCTTTAAGGAATCCGAAAAGAAAGAAAAAAATTAATTCATTATTTACCATACTATATTGAATCATTCAAATATTTTCCCAGTTCAAATACACTTAAGTTCTCTTAATACTTTAAGTTTGAGAGATAAAGTTTGTTTTCTAAATGGCTATCAAAATTCTAAGTAGCTATCAAAATTCTACAAAAAAATTACCCCAAGATTTTATCTATTTTTCAGTTTTTATATTGTAATTATATATTACATTTTAATATATTACATTATATTTTTTATAACGTTTTAAAATCTTTCATAGATTTCTCGATTCTTCCAGAATATTCTAAAAACATTCAGCATTGTGTAGAACCTTCTAAAATTTCTCAGGATTTTTTAATACTCCAACAGAGATATTTAGATTTTTTTAGAGTTCTAAGATCTTCTGAAGTTTTCAAAAAAACCCAAAACCTATTATGATTTTTCAAAATATTCTGAACTGTTTCAGAATCTTTTAGAATCCTCAAGAATCTTTTGAATTTTGTCCTAAACTTCTAATATTTTCTAATCTCTCCCAGTCTTTTTTTTAAAGAGTTTCAAAAAGTCTAGATAATTTTAGAAAGATTTTGAAAAGAGTCTAGAAGATTCTTGAGGGATATGATTGAAGTCTTTTGCAGATTTTAGAGGGTTCTAAAAGATTCTGCCGAACTCTGAAGCTCAGAATATTCTGGAGGATTCTAGAAGATTCTGGAACTGTTTAGTAAATTTTTTAAAATATTAAAGGATTTTGGAAGATTCTTTAAGATATTATTAAACTATAGAGGAGAATCCAGAAAAAAAAATTTTAGAAAATATTCTAGAAAGCCAAGAAGATATTAGATTCTTAGAAGATTTTAGATATTAGATGGTTATGGAAGAGTTTGGAAGATTTGATTATTGAAAATTTTTGAAGACATTGAAAAAGTCTGGAAGATTTAAAAAAGTGTAGAATATTTTAGAAATTTGTTGTAAAAATTTGGAAAAGTTTTTAAGTGTCTAGAAGATTGTAGAAGACTCTGAATCTCTAAGGTTTTATTATTGTGGCACGCATTTTCGAATGTCAAAAGTTTTTATATTTATTATAATTCTTTGAAAATTAATCGGAACTTCGATTAAAAAAAGGGAAAGAGAGGCGAATCCCTATTCCTCAAAAATAGGGAATTTATAGGATCTTGAGAAAAATAAGGGGAAATTAAGGAAATCAGTGCAATATTTATTCTAGTTTTTTTTTTTTAATTTGGGAGATAAAGTTTGTTTTCTGAATAGGTTGTAGCTATCAAATTGCTACCAAAAAATATCCCAAGGATTTTGTCTACTTTTTAATTTCTATATATTACATTTTATTATAACACATTATATTTTTTATAATATTTTAGAATCTTCCAAAGGTTTCTAGATTCTTCCGGAATCTTCTAAAACCATTCAGCATTGTCTACAACCTTCTAAAATTTCTCAAGATTTTTTAAAACTCTTACAGAAATATCCAGATCTTTTCAGAGTTCTAAAATCTTCTGAAATCTTCAAAAATACCCTAAAACCTATTATGATTTTTCAAAATATTGTGAACTGTTTCAGAATCTTTTAGAATCTTCAAGAATCTTTTGAATTTTTTCCTAAACTTCTAATATTTTCTAATCTCTCCCAGTCTTTTTTAAAGAGTTTCAAAAAGTCTAGATAATTTTAGAAAGATTTTGAAAAGAGTCTAGAAGATTCTTGAGGGATAT
>JBAGKK010385296.1:0-18495 GCA_037177015.1 Euceroptres primus
TCAGTTGCTTGGCATAGAGGGAGATACGAGTGTATCGAACTATAGCCAAAAAGGCTACGTAGTTTATGAACGATCCCGTAGCTGATAAAAAAACCATGTAGAATTCAACAAAATATTACTTACCATTAGAAAACATCATTTGCAAATTTATTATCTCAAATTAACAAACCTAATATTATTAAAACACTACTAGTTAAGTCTGTGCAATTAATACAAGGTAGTTTAAAAAATTAATCACAAGATTATATTTTACAAAATCAGATTGCACAAAAATATACATATGCACATTGTACAAAACAAAGCTTGTCAATTAATCAAACAACTCGGAGGTTCAAATATTTTTCGAAAGACGAAAATTTAAAGGGTATGTATCTTAGTATTGAAAATCGTAAAAAAATACAAAAACAAAAATAATCTGGCTATCTAATTATACCAATCTATCATCACTCATTTTCAAGATCGCATTCTTCCAACTTAATATGATCTAGATTCGGATTATAAATGTGCTTTTGAGTTTTCCGAGCCATAATCTCAAGAATATTATTTAAAGTCTGGTATCTTTCGACGGCATGCAAAGTTTCTCTATCGGGTTCGGGATAACGTGTCGCTTTCTCAATCACGGCGAAAACTTTATTCGCGGACTCCTCGAATTCCTGGACCTTGCTTGTGGCCTCCAGCTCTTTGTCCAGTGCAACACTTAGCATTTGAGCCTGTAAACGAGCAGAAAATATTAATTTCAAATTAACTAAACTATGAGTACCAAAACTTTAAATAATTTCAGTCTTAGATTTTTGCCTTACAATTGTTAGATATTTTCTAAAAATTATATTTCGTAAAACATGAAATTTACCCTTTTCAGTCTATTTTGCAAGTTTTCTAATTTGTTGTTCAGCTCTTTGACTTCTTCATCTGAATATTGAACTGCTTGGCACTTATCTTCTTCGAGCAAAACATTATCCGGAACCGCAATATACTTTTCAACAATGCTCTGTAAAAAATCAAAATATCATTTCTAAGATTAATGCATATAAAAATCTTCAAAGATTATAAATATTTGGCTCCATAAATGACTTTACTTCAAGGATTTCAAGCTACTGGAAAATATAAACATGGCTGAATCAACAGGTGGTTGCCAAAGATTCAGATATTACATTCAAGTATTCAATGTTACTTTCTTGCATTTTCAATAAAAATTGAGCCTAAAGAAATAATTACATTATGTTCACCATTTTTCATACTTTTTGTTGATATATAAAATATTTTCAAGGCTTTTACTAGAATTTTTCTTGCGATTTTACTCTGTATAACATCTAATACGTTGGAAGCCACCTGTTGATTCACTCAGATTCGGGGAAAGCATAACAGTTTTTTCCGAAGTACCTTGATGTTTTCTAAATACGGTTGTGCTCCTTGCATGTAGGCTTTTTTTAATTCCTTTATATTGGATTTGAGAGACGCCTTTCCTTCTTCATCTAGACTGTACTTCTTGTCAATTGCTTCAGCCAAACTTTTACATTGTTTTTGAATCTCCTTTTCAACGATATTTTTGACTGAAAATGAGAAATTTATGAAATACAGCTTTTAATTTGTAAAAATAAAAGATATCAGAATATTATATTGAATTCGATTTTAAAAGTCGGATTGCTAATTCAAATGATTTTTTTCTCTTAAAATTAATATATTTCTTTTTTATATTAAGAATAAAATAAAACTAAAATTTCAGATGTTTAAAATAAGAATATTTAATTTTTAAAAACGAATTCTTCAAGGCAAATGGCCTTTGAAAAAAAAGCCTGAAAACAAAGAATTCCTTTAAGGCAGAGCGAGAGAACAAAGAAAGCGTTACTTTGACAAGAATGAAGATTTCAGTTCACAAAAGTGGAAACTTTTAACTCAGCAAAAACCGAGAAGTTTCACTGTGCGTGACCCAAGGTCATGAAAAAAAAAAAAAAAAAACTAGAGGAACATGATGGATGCCAAGTGAGCGTGGGTAAGTTTTTTTTTTTTTTTTCACTTGAATTATCACATTTTATTTAAAAAGGGAGCAGTCGTGGGAAATTTTTATGGAGGAAGAGAGATTGTCGATCTCAGCATCATGGATTGAGATAGAATTGCTTGAAAGAGGAAACTGAAACGTTAAAAAAAGTAAGAGAGCATCAGCCTTTGTGATCGTCTTCGTCCAGCAAATGTGGTGAAAGTATTCCAAGCGCTGGACGAGTGTGACTCTAGTCATGATAAAAAATTCACATGAAACTAAAGTCCACTCGCCCAGCGACTGAAACTCGTGAAAATCCATCGGGAAGGTGTTCCAAAGAATAAATCTGAAAACCATACACAAAGAACGGAAAGTCAAAACGGTGGCGTCTTACGAGTCGCGTAAACGGCTCTCGAGTGAAAGCCAAACAGCTGCATTTCGTATTCTTCACGCTTGCGCTTTTCAAGTTCCGCGGACGCCATTGTGCTTTCGTCTCTTTAAAAAGCACGCACGTTCAAAATTTCGAATTTACGTAAACACTGATTTTTTTTTATTCCGAAGTTCCCAGAAATTCCAGCGACATTGGAGCACGATTGACGTCCGTTGCAGTCCGATGACAAATGAACATGGCTGCCAGCGTCCTTTGCCCTTCCGTGTAAACCTTGAGCAACTCGAGCGTTGCCACCGGGTCGTCGAATTCTCACGCAGCGCGCTCTACGGGCAAGCATTTAAACTAAACCAGTGCCGTAGGTAGAAATTCGAAATTTGATTTATTGAGATACCAATTTATTTGCTTTCTAATTCTTGACCGTTTTGAATCCGATTGATCATTTTTCTGGAACTGTCTGGAACTTTAATTCTCCATGAAGAATCAATATTTGATTTCTCCATGAAGATCAATATTTGAGTAACTTACACTCATTATTATTTTATATTTTATCGTAGGAAATCATTATTTTTTAATATTTATTTTGTGCTGCGACTATTGAACATTAATCCTAGAATATTGATAGAGAAATGGAATGTTTGATATTTAAATATTACGTGTTGAATTTGAGTTCACAAAAAAATCAAATTAAAAATTTGTTTGAAGTTTAAGAAATTTAAATTTCAAATATCTTAAATCGGAATGTTTTTAAATTTAAATTTGAATAAGGATCAAATTTCCTTGAACATATTTCAAATTGAGAATATCAAAATTTAAAAAAAAAATAAAAATACATAAAAAACGTCGACCCACGATTTAATAAATCTACCTACATCACTGGATTGAATTCATTTACATTTGATACGCTTTTGATGCAGAATTACATCACAATTTATTATCGGATGTATTAAAAAAATTTATAATTAATGTTCTACGATATGAAAATATAAATATTTGTTCTTAATTAAACTAAAGAAGTCAATTTTACAAAAAAGTGAAAGGGAAGCAAAATGATTTTCAGAAGTTCCATCAGAGGGCGAAGAGTCGATTTAAATGACAAACGGAACAAATTGGGACAAATGGCGGACAGTGTACAAGGCTGGTTGTGCTGTCAATTTATCGACCTGTCAAATAAATTAGTGGATTAATCATAACTAATGTGTCATTCTTAATTAAAGAGAGAAGGATTTTTTTAATCGTAAAAAGTATCGTCGATGATTTCAAGTTGTTTTAAGTGAAAATTGTAGTTCGATAACGTTAGGAAATTGCGCAGTTTTTATTTTTCTTGAGAGTTTATATCTTTTATCGAACACGAAAGGCTCCAGGATGTCTACGTCGATGATGTCTGGTGCTAAATTGCAAGATGATATGAACAGCATACCACTCGCTGATGATGATCCCCAGGGTATGTGACATATCAAACTTCGTTGACCTATTTTCTTTTTACAAGACTACAACATTTCCCCCTTTTTAAAAAGAAATTTTCAATAAAGAAAACTTGATTTGGTTTAATTTTGATACTTCTTTGAATTTTATTTTAAAGTAAGTGCATATTTTGAGAGAAAGTAATTGCTTATTTTGTATTTCGGCTAATATTTACAGGTTATGTTCTTCCTAACGAAAAAACCTTTTCTAATTTTGCATTCCAATATGTTCGTTCGTCTTTATCTTTAAATTGTTCGGAAAGGCTTCGAAAAAAAGAACCATGTTAGTCTTTTACTAATTTTAGCAAGTGATTGTGTTTTTGTGATTTTATCACAGTTTTTGTGATTTTATCACATTCTAATATGAAAAATAAGGAAATTGAAGTTCATTTTTGATTGAAAGTTGAAACTGATAAATCGACAGTATAGGTTTGGTTTGATCTTGTGAATTAAAAAATTAATTTTCTGCAGTTATTATTCCCGAGGAAGAAGTCGAGAACTCAAACAGATCCAATGTCTTAATGCATGGTCGTAGTATGGATTCGATTCCATCGACCTTTACTAATGGAAGCTGCAGTCCCAGCAGTAAGTTCTTTTTAATTAAATACAACCTTAAATATTTAAAATAGAATGTTTACCTACATCACAATATTTAAAACATTTCCAGGTTTCGACCCCGACATAAGTCCAGATGAACAAGAAGAGAAAGCAAGACTTATATCCCAAGTTTTGGAGCTCCAAAACACTTTAGACGGTAAATTCCAAAAACAAATAATTATTCAACTAAATTGATCCATTTTTCACAAAAAATAATTTATTACAGATTTATCGCAGAGGGTAGATAGCGTAAAGGAAGAGAATTTGAAATTAAGAAGTGAAAACCAGGTTCTTGGCCAGTACATAGAAAATCTAATGTCAGCATCGAGCGTTTTTCAGTCTACAAGTCCTAAGTCTAAAAAGAAGTAAGATCCTTCTTCCACGAAAATATTACAGGATGAGAATCGAAATTATTACTGTTGCATTACGACGCGTGAATTCTATTCCATGAAAAAGTATGTACATGCTGGCACCGCGAGAATGAGACTTGATCAGCTCGTGCATAATTTTCTGTTTAATTTAAACAATGCCAAAGAAGCTTTTGTTATTTATTTTAGTCTAGAGAGAATATAATAATTTTAGGCATGATTGTTGATTGTGAGACAAGTTTGTTTTTATCGTTTTTAGTTTTATTTTTGCTAGCATGTACATACTTTTATACTATAATTCGAAGATAATTCGCTTCACGAATTTATAATTGAAAGTTTTAATCTATGATTGAACTTTTTATGATAACTTTTTATGAAAGAAAAAGTTATCATAGTCACCAACTTTTTATGAAAGAAAAAGTTATCATAGTCATAAGAAAAAGCAAAGTCTCGATTTTAATCATCTTTAGCTTTAGCTTTGAGCTTAAGGTTCTGTACGCATTTAATTACCATTAGAGATCCTCCAGTGAAATAAAACTGAAACATCAAAATTTTAAGTTATATTTTAAAATTTTTATTATGATTTGGCGATAAAATCTTGAACCAGCATTAATAAAGTTGATTTGTTAAATCTTATATAAGAAATATTTTTACAATATATGAATGGTTCTTAGTCGTCCAAACAAAACAAAATTATTATATTTATCAGTGAAGGAATACAAACATTCTCTTGAGGATCTCTATTTAAAATAAGTTCACCAAAGAATTATGTTTGCATTTTGTATGTTGACTAAAGTCGGATGTGCTTGAATGCATATTAGCTAATATACACATAAGGTTTGCACAGCAGTTTTTTTTTTTAACGAAATTCAGTTCAACTTTTTATTTTTAACAAGAAGTTATTCCACAAAAAATCAATTTTTTTCATAAAATAGAGGCTATTATTTTTTTTTAATTTTACGTTACAAGAATATAAATAATTATATAAATAAAATTATTGCTATATATATATAAAATCTTTAAACAGCTTTGCACTGTACGAAACGCGAGAAAGGGATTATGAATGTGTATCTAGTTGTACAGAGAAGCTGAAATGTTTATGCAAACATCAATGACGATTAATTGTGGGCGCTATCGCCAATGTTAGAGATGTCTAAGATCTTCGCTGATATCTGCAGAATATGTAATTATCGACGAGAGTGAATTATAAGCTTAAAAAAATTTATGCTCGTGAGCACAAGCAAATTGCACAATCTTTAAAAGGTTCATTGATAAGTGACACAGGGTCATAATAAACACTTTATTGTAGGCAAAAATGTACTGAATTTATGTATTTGAAAAGTCAAATATTTCCCCTTTACTTGAATTCTAGTTTAGAAAATCTATATCAGGATCATAAGGAATTGAACAAGATTCTCTTTTTATTTCGATTCCAGAAAATTCATTTTAGAAAAATTACACTGAAATCGCTGTTGAAGGCCGCTCCAGATTGGCTTTCCAGGAATTAGTTTATAGGTGAGTCACTCGTGACAACAATCAGAAATAGTTCATACGGCCCTGACTTGTTTACGTTTAGAGACCGCTCGATTTAGTCCGAGGCCATTGAGGTAACCTCCGAAACCGGTCTTAAATCGAGCTTTCAGTGTATATTAGGATCGCAGGATATCGAAAGATGTATCTTCTTTTATTTTACAGTCCCGATCAGGGTGGCGACTTGACCGGAAAACCGGGAAAGACCGAGAAATGACCGGGAATTTTATTGACCGGGAAAAAACTGAGAATTTCATTAAAAAACCGGGAATTTACTTTTGAACGCAGTAAAATTCAAGATTTCATTATTTTAATAATTTTGGGCAGCTTAGAAAAGTGATTTCTACTTTATCTATAGTCACAGGGAATATGAGTGTTTTTATTAGGTTACGTTTCGATTTTTGCTACCAGACGCTGTGTTTACGAGAGCACTATATCTACATGGGCGCTGTTATTTAGGTAAATTGAAAAATTGAGTCTTGTGGCCATCCCTTCAAATCAGTTAGAATATTAATAAAATTGTTATAAATAAAAAAAAACAATTTAGAAAAACCAATTCAGAAACAAATTAAAAATCAAAATTTACTCCCTTAGAACTCAACAAAAATTTAGGAATTTGAAATTGTAAACATTCAAAATGTTTGTAAAAATTCTGTAAAATCTTCAAAATGTCATCATTTTAAATTGGAAACAATCAGAATTGAAACGTCGTTTCAAACTGGATACTTTTTAAATTAGAATTGTCAAGTTAAAACGGTTTTTACGTTACAATCCTTTAATAAATTTTTTAGGATTAATAATTGTCAAATTGTGTTTTATATTTCGAAAAATGTAAAAAAATAGAACAATGAAAATTGTAAGGTTCAAAATTTAAAATTTAGCATTCCTGAAAATTTTACCGATTCTCAATTAATTAACAAATCATTCGTTTTCAATTTCAAAAGTTTAAGTTTTTAGTGTTGTCTAATTATGAATCTACAAATTATCAATTATTTGAAAATTGTAAATAATTCACAAAGTTTCCCAAAAAATTTTTCCCAACTCAATAAAAATGATAAAAATAAATTATTTCCATCTTCCAATTCAGAAAATAAATAAATAAAAAATTACCCACATTGCTCTTAAGAAAAATGTTGACAGTATAGAATTTTCAACCCTTGAAATCCATTAGAAGTCAGGGAAATATGTTAATAATATTATAAAAGTACTTCAGAATATCAATACAAATTTTTTTTTCTTTTTTACCATTGACTTTTTAAAAATTGAACATATTGTTAAATTAAAATTTCCGCGTACATTATTGAAACCTTATTCGATTTTATAATAATTTTCTGTCAGGAAAATTTGTCTAAACGTCAAGGAAATGTTAGATAGAGAAATTGAAGAATTGCAATTCAAAAAAAAAAAAAATAATTGCACACATTGCTCTTGAAAAAAATGTTGACAATATTTTCATACATTTTCATACAATAAAAAATTATTTTCAACCCTTGAAATCCATTCGAATATGAATAAAAATTTTTTAAATGAAAAAAACTCTTAATTCAGAAACAAATTATTTAAAATCAATTATTTTCAATTAATTTAAATCGTTTAAAATTAATAAAACAGTGAAGAATAACTTTCACTGTTTTCCGATTTCCAGAAATATTGTAATTACATTGTTTCCTTCAAATAATAAAAATAAAAAATTTTATTCTTCCATATCAGAAAAAAATTGCCCCCTCACATCTTAGAAAAACGTTAAGAACAAATGTAAAAATTACTCTCTTTCACTTCAGAAAAAAATTATAAATCTAAATTTCCTCCCTTCTTACACAATAAAAATTTTGAAAATAAAAAATTTACATCTTGCAATCTTCCACTTCAGAAAAAAATTAAAAACCAAAACTTCCTTCTTTGCAGATCAGTAAAAATGTTAAAAATAAAAAATGTCAAAGGATTTTAAACTTTAAAAAATTCCTCTTTCTAATTCCGAAAAAAATGAAAAAACAAAATTTGTTTCTATCTAACTCAATGAAAAATAAAAATGAAATGAAATAAATAAATATATATATATATATATATATATATCAGCTGTCGATTAAAAGATTTTAATTTAGAAAAATTCTATCAGAATGATAGAATGTTGATGGAGGTATTCTTTTCTATTTTCCATTCCCATTTAAAATAATTCATTTTAGAAAAATTCAATCAGGATCGCAGGATGTTGAAAGGGGTATTTGCTTTATCATTTAAATTCATTCAATATCCAATATATTTATATATCATCCAATTTAAAAATTGGATCAGGATCACAAGATATCGAAGGAGGTCATTGTCCTTTTATTTAAATTATCATTTAAAATAATTCATTTTAGAAAAGTTGGATCAGGATCACAAAATATCGAAGGAGGTATACGCTATTATTTAAATTCTCGTTCCAAAGAATTGTACAAAAAGATTTGTAAAAAAAATTGTAAAAAAAGAATTGTATTGTCCAAAATTGTACAAAAAATTGTATCAGGTTCACAGGATGTAAAAGGGGGTATTTGCTTTTATTTTCAATTCCAGATAAAAACATTTCTTTTTAAAAAAATTGTATGAGGATTATAGGATATTGAAGGATGTATTTTTTTAAATTTTCAATTACCGATAAAACATTTCCTTTTCGAAAAATTGCATCAGGATCATAGGATGTCGAAGGAGGTAATCGCTTTTATTTTCAATTCCCGTTTAAAATAATTCATTTTAGAAAAATTGAATCAGGATCACAGGATGTTGAAAGGGGTATTTGCTTTATCATTTAAATTATCGCTTGAAATTCTTTATTTTAAATTCCCGATTAAAACATTTCGTTTTAGGAAAATTGGATCAGGATCCCAAAATATCAAAGAAGATATACGCTATTATTTAAATTCTCGTTCCAAAGAATACATTTTTAAAAAATTGGATCAGATAAACAGGTGTTTGTCATTTAAATTCTCACTAGAAAGATTTCACTTTAGAAAAAATTGGATCAGAATCACAGGGTGTCATTTAAATTATTTAAATAAATCATTTAAATTCTCACTTGAAAGATTCTCACTTTAGAAAAATTGTATTAGGATCACATGATATCAAAGGAGGTATTTGTTTTTTTTTCAATTTCGGTTTAATATAATTCATTTTAGAAAAATTGAATAAGGATCACATTGTGCTTTTATTTAAATTTTTGCTTAGAATAATTCATTTTAGAAATATTGTATTAGAACCACAGGATGTCGAAGGATCTCTTTTATTTTAAATTCCCGATTAAGACATTTCATTTTAGAAAAATGGTATCAGGATCATAGGATGTTGAAAGGAGTATTCGATTTGTCATTTAAATTCTCATTTGAAATAATTCATTTTAGAACAATTGTATCAGGATCGCAGTATGTCGAGGGAGGAAGACGAAATAAAACAAAGTATGCACAAATCTGACTAAAATAAACATTTATTTTCATTGCTAATATAAAATTAGACATTGTGATAATGGGCCGTTCATAAATTACGTAAGATTTATGAACGGCCCCTAACCCGAAACACGTATCGTACAATATTTCACACGTGATTATGCTTTAGGGTTCCAGGTTCAAACTTCGTTAAAAGGATAAGAAGTAAATCGATTAGTAAAATCGCCTCTGTTAAGAAAAAAAAAAAAAAGAAAAATCGGTTTCCAATTGTAGATTACGTGCAACACAACCAGCACTTAAAAATACCTAAAAAAAGAGTAACAAAAAAATGATAAATTCTCGACACTGAGATTACAGGATTTGATTTATGATGTTACTCGATATTTAAGAAAGCTATTAACACTTGCTGAATTTCCACATTCAGCCGGAAAACTTATAAATATCACAAATTATCATACAAAAATGTACATCTCCTTTCCCTTACGTCTTACGTATTCCTCTAATCGTACGACGAACTCGCATCGGTTCTCTTAAACTCTATATCTAATTACATAAATACAAGCTATTTACAAATGATATAGGATCTGTAAGTGTGTGTACTGTTAGTGAAGGACAACCGAAACGAGTAAAAAGTGTCCTCTGAATAAAGCATTTTGCCGGGCTCTTCTTTAATTTCGTGCAAAGATTCATCGTCGAAGATAAACCCCCCGTTGAACGAGCGAAACTTTTTATTTACACTGCCAAGACTCTCTTTTACCTTCTAAGGCAAGGTAGCTAATGATCAACTACAACTTATAAAATATAGCCGAGACTCGCTATATTCAAGTTAGTCAGCTTAGATCCATTAGCTCGCACTTTCTACACACAGCTGAATTTGACACCTGAAAATTCAATGCAATTACTACGTGAGTATTGAAAGAGGAAGAGTAAAAAGTCTGGGCACGATGATGGGAAAGCGAAAGAGATCTCGACTTCACTTTTCAGTTGACTCTATCACTTTTCGCTTCATCGTCCCAGGTTGCCTGCTTGCAATCCCGAGAAGTCGATAGTTACCTACGATTGAGCTTTAGAGATATTACTAAGTAGAGTGTTAAGTATTAGTACCGTCGTCACTGGAGTAGCAGTTATGGCAGTGAAGTTTATGGTTGCGAACACGAACGTCGGTCCCCATCAGACCATCACCAAGGCGAACGTGGCAAACGCAGCATTTGAAACATTCCATATGGTAGAAGAGTCGAAGACTTTCAATTATCATCGCTGCTCCTCGACCTGGTATTATTTTTAATTTTAATACAAAATTAATACAAATTTAATACAAATTAATACAAAATATCTGAAGTCACAGTAAATCTCTTAATTCTAATTCAATTTGAACTTTGATCTTACCCAATTCGTCTCCGCAGTGGGAGCATTTCTTTTTCCCAGAAACGCTCAACATCTTCTCTTGGGACTCAACACTATTGGGGGATTGATTGACTTTTTGGGGCTGCAGCACATATTGTTTCTGGATAAGTTCTTGACTTGCACTTTGCTCTAGTCTGAAATTAAAATTGATTAAAATTAAGAAATTTAAACCAAGTTTGAAACAAAACCAAAGGAATTTTTCTGTCTTGAAGTATAGTAATTTTTTAAATTTCCGCTCTACCTTCGCCTAGGAGGAAGAGGTTTTTCCTGTACCCTCGCTTGCACTCTTTGAGTGAGTGTCTGGATAATAGAATCTGGTAATGGTTTGCTATCCGACCTTGGAGGTGAAGCTGTATATGGCACAGAAGTTCCTGTGACGTGCTGTTGTGGTTTTCGAACTGGTGAACGTTGATTTTTCTCATTGATCCTCCTCTGTTCCGCCTCCTAAAAATCGTTGCAAAACCATTTGTTTACTTATTTTATTACTTATTACTTTCATAAAACATCTTAAGGTCTACTTAATAAATAAAACTACAAATAATAGGATTTGGATTGAATTGGATTTGGACTGAATTGGATTTGGATTGAATTGGATTTGGACTGAATTGGATTTGGATTGAATTGGATTTGGACTGAATTGGATTTGGATTGAATTGGATTTGAATTGAATTGGATTCGAATTGAATTGGATTTGGATTGAATTTGGATTTCCTTAATCTTCGATTGACTCACCTGAATAAGCCAATGTTGGTAGTTGTATTCCTGCGCACCTCGTGGCACGTCGCTTTTCCTTCTCTGAACCCACTGATCACCCTGAACGATTCGTGAACGAGGAACTGCGCTCAACGCTTGCAAAGTTTGCCTTGTCATCTGTTGACCTCCGTGATTAGCCAACATCGTGGCCGAAGCACTGTGACGAATGGACGCATCAACCTGCTGCGGAATCGAATCCGCTGAAGGAATTCTGCTGTTCCTGCTCATGAGGAGAAATCAAAGTTTTAACGTTAAACGTCTATCTTCAGCGAATGAGTGGAATCGATCTCATTTCGTGCGATTCAACAATCAATGTCGAACTTTAGCTATATTTGTTACGCAAGACGTTCAACAAAGCAAATGGGCTCGGCGGAAACTAGTGTGGGTAAGTTTCCTGTTGTCGAGACTCTTTTGTCGATGTGAAACGAGACTAATAGCATTTTAATCGAGTGAAGTAAAATCGTTCTGTAAAATCTGATACTAAGGTGAAACGAGAACGTTCTGACGAAATAATAGAACGAGAATTTGTTTCTAGAATGATTCAGAATTTTGATTCTAATCGTAGATTCGAGATTCGTTCGACCTTTTAGATCTTGAATTCCTTTTACCTGATAGTAACGTCCCTCTGTCTCTGCTCAACCATCCTCAAAGGTTTCGCCGGAGGGATTGGAGGTGGTGGCGGTCGTCTTCTTTGCACGTCCTGCATCTGAAGATTAGGCATCGAGGATCTGTAATTCAGAGGGGTTTGAAGTTTGTACTGCTGGATATTTCTAGACGAGCCATTGGCAACGTCCTGCAAAGATTTCCACTGTTCCTCGAGTTGCTGAGCCAATTGCTGCTGCTTTTGCTCTCGATAAACCAAATTGTTCCGCTTTCGTTGAAGCTCCTCCTGTTCCAGTTGCAGGAGTTCTCTTTCAACTCGAAGTACGTCCTGAAATTTCAGTACAAATTAACCAAAGATCTCTTTAAAACTCTAAATTTCTCTAAAAGTAAAATTAGAAAACTATGCTTGCCCCTGTTGAGAACTCGTCGTCTTCGTTGTTGTACTGCGTTGCGCTGACCAACGTTTTATTCTGTAACAATTCGGACTATTCATATCTACTGCAGTTTATTTAGGTATATTTACTTAATCTTAATAACCACCTCACCTCTGACTTATGATTATGAATCTCCGCACTTCTGATCAGCATTTCCTCTTGTCGACGAGCCTCCACAGCTTTTTTCTCTTTTTCCTCGATTTCACTCTGAATTTTGAGTTTCTCCTGGGCTTGAATTCGAAGCTCTTCTTCCTTTCTTTCTTCCTCCAAACGCTTCGCCTCAGCCTGAACTCTTGCAGCTTCTTGTTGTCTGGCAATTTCCTCTTGTTGCTTTCTTAAAATCTCTTCCTGTTTGCGGATGTTTTCTTCATTTTTTCGCATTGTTTCTTCCTGACGTCGCTGCTCTTCTGCTTCCTGGGCACGTTCGCGTTCTAACTGCATTTTCTCTTCCTCCAGCTCGCGCAATTTGTGTGCCAACTTTTCTCCGATGTCACTGTAACAGATGAGCTCACAATATACAGACTGAAAAGCATTTACTTAATTTTAATTGATTTTTTTCCTTTTTTTTACAAAATTTAAAAAATAAATACCTGTTTAATTCACGACTGTTTCCATATCGCCATTGCTCTTCTTTTTCGAGGACTTCGATAATTTCACGCTCCTTTCTCGTGATCTCATCTTCTTCGGAGGAAGTTACACTCGCTCCAAAAGGCTCGCTGCTCTGTCTGCTATGCTGCGATATATCGGGACTCACTGGCTGTTTAGTCCAATCTTCAACGTGCCCAAGTTCCACGCCCGAATCGCGTTCATGGCTCGAATCTTGTTCGTAATTACTATCTGTGTCATAGGAGCGTCGATGGAGTTGTTCGATCCGTCTTTCTTCAGCTAGAATTGCTGCCATGTCAGGTGGTTTTGTGAGCGACAATTCGCGCTCAAAATCATCGTCGTTTACCTGAGGCGCAAATTATTATTCATATTAAAAAAAAAACAAGACATAATAAAATAAATCATAAAATCATAATAAAATAATAATAAAATAAATTTAAAAGTATATGAAGATGAATGTTTAAAATTTGATTTGTAAAATAAATTAACGATTTTTCAATCTAAAAAGCAATTTTAAAAGTATGAAAATAGTACGTACTCCTCCAATTCCAAGGAAATCAGAGCGTCTGGTTCTGAGTTCCTTCTTTATTCTGCGAGTGGAATTTAATCTCTTCAAAGGCTCAACAGGATAGCTTTCCTCATCACTGAGTTCCACAGGAGGCGGTGGAGGTTTTTCTTTGGGGGGTTCTACACTTGTTGGTGGGCCCATAGGAAAGGGGAGACCAGTTACAATTTCTTCGTCGCTCGTTAAATTTAGTGGTAATATCTGTAGAAAATAAAAAAATAAATAGGTCAAAAACAAAATTTAACACCTTTGATTAAATTAACGTCAACTATTTTAGAACTGGATACTAATTTTATAGATCCTTTATTTTTAATTCTGAAGGTGTTTTAAAATTATTCGAGAATTTTTTTAATTCTACTTTTCTATCACGACTTTGATTCACCATGTTTATTTTTGGATCGAACGTACAAGTTCAAATATTCGTATCAAAAATCAACTTTGCGTTTCCGTTGATACTAAAAGATAAAAGACGCACCCAAAATGAATCAATCAATAACTTTATCACGCTCATGGTGCGTTTAAGCCAGACTTACTGGCTCATCAATAGAGTTTGAGAAACATCAATAGAGTTTAAGAAACATAGTTAATTTACAAATTAAAATATCCTTACCGGAGTTGAGCCTTGTGATAATGGGCTGAACATCTCCATAGATTTTTGATTGTCAACGAAGTTTAGAGTTGAAGGCCTTTCAGGTTTTTCGGGAATAGATGGAGTGGAAATCACTTCTGGTCCCTGAGGAACTGTTTCAGATTCTTCGTCGATTTTCCTCTGGGAAACTATTTCGACTTCTGTGTTTGAAGGTGCTTCAGTAGCTTCGACCTCTTCGCGATCGACTGGCTTGATCGCCGGGCAAATCATTTCTTCCACTGCTTTCTCAATAACCGCTGGTTCCTGGGAGAAGACGAACGATATAACCGTTTTGCAGGAGAAGAGTGCGTTACGAATTTTGCAACGCCACATTCTATGCAAATTCGTACCAACAATCGACCCGAGCAACGTTTCTCAAACGAGACTGACTGCTTGCTTTACTGATATAACGGCTTTCTAGAAACTGATTTTTATTCCAAATAAAAAAGAATATTTTTCATATTCTTCTTTTTATTTAAATTCTCTATCTTTAATTGTCTTTAAAAAGAAACATTACTGGATTCTCATTTCAGAATCGCTGATCAGAAATTGATGATTACCGGTTGGAAAGCTAGCGTTTTTAGCAAATAAATTGTTTTTCTTCTACTGATATTTTTGTGTGATTTTACAAAAATGTCGTAGAAAAACGTGGAGGGTTGGGAATTCTTTCAAGACGGAATTCAGAAAAAAAGAAACCTGTTTAAATTAGTATCAACAAAAAACATCCAATAAATGAATTCTTCAGGCAATTATTATTAAAAAAAAAAAAATTTGGGAAGAGAATTTAGTGAAAAAAGTCGTGCAAAGCGTGCAAAAGAAAATTTAGGTTGCTAAATTTTAAAATATTGACAGAATTAACGAAATTAAAATGCTGCATATTGTCATAAATAATAAGCGTAATTAAGGATATCACAAAATGCAAGTAAAATAACAGAAAAGCAAAAAGTAATATAAACAAATTAAAGAAGAAGGTGAAAGAAAGTGAAGCGTAAAGCAAGGGTACGAGCCAAAAAAAATGTGTACGAAATTCTTTTACAAATAGAAAAACTTTAAATATCGCGTTTCAAGAAAATAGAACAATTTAGATACCTCCATTCCATTAAATATTTAGCCCCTTTGATTTAAGAATTAGAATTTGAATCAGAATTTTATTTCTGTTTCTTGCAATATCGATCACTACTCTCCAAAGGTAAAATGTGAACTGAGTTAGATAACGTTTTACAACAGCGATGGAATGATTATGATAAGGAGCAAGTAAGCAAGTATCACAACTTGGTCTTTGTTTTGCAATAAATTCCAAAGTTCACAAAAAAATAATAATTCAAATTAATGAGTAACATTTTTATAAAATTCAATTTGCCACTAATAAATTATAAATCGCTAAGTATAAAAAAATTAAAAATTATATTGTTTGTTTATTTAAAAATCTATTTTTGATAGGAGGAAAAAAATTATTAAAATTTTTTAATTAGCATTAAAATTTTTGGTTCGTATTATAGTGGAAAATTTAGAGTGAAATATTTAGCAAGAAACAATTAAAAGGCGTAATTCCTATCATTTTGCGTGTGCTTTATGACGTACATATCAAGATAAGAATCTACTAAGCTTGCATTTGCGTGATTCAATTTTCGACGAAATTGTGTTCAGATCATTCAGTTATTTGAATTTTTGAAACTTTGTAATTTTCAATATTGAACAAAAGCAAAACTCTAAAAAATAATTTCTCCTTTCTCTGAATAAAATATTTAGATCTGAAATAAGAAAAGGGAAAATACCAGGAAAACTGAAGCATCAGAATGATCAAGCACAATGCTTTCCTGCAGATAAAATAATTCCGATCTGCAACTATTTTTTTCAGATTTCAATATTAATTCAGTTTTGGAATAATCTTTCTTTGGACAAGTCAATTTCTACTCCTTAAATTCTTCCTAGTCCTGAATTTTCTAAAAAATAATCTATAATTAGAAACAATAAAAAAATCGTGATCAAAAAGATCTGAACTTTATAAGATCGACAAAGGGAAGTTTAATTCCAATCTTTAATACGAGCAATAAAGCAATTTAATCGTTTTATAGTCTCATCGATAGAATGACATCATTGCAGATCGGAAAATCTCTCAAGCGGAGGCGTTTAAGAACACTGCCTTACCTCTCAAAGTACCCAAGCTTTAGACTAAGAAGATCCGGCAAGAAGAAGCAGTCGACAAACTTCAATTTTTTTTCTAAGGCTCTTCTTTGAAGTCTCGAAGTGCAAGAAACTAGCCAGGAATTACTGAGACGTGGACAAGAATTTAATTTATGCCGACAGCAAGGAAAAGCACGGAGGAGGTAATTCAAAACTTTAGCTAGTCTTAGTCGATTTTAAATTCTAATTTCAAGTGAGGAAGTGGAAAATTATTTTAATTCTTCACTCTTCTAAGCGCACTTGTATAAGACTTTTTAATCAGGCCCGTAGAGAGGAAAACCGGGTCCGGGGGGAGGGAATGACGGGCCCCTATTGAAAATTTAGAATTCAGGCTGATGCAATAATTTTATTTTTAAAAAAATTATTTTCTCTCAGTTCCGGAAAATCCGGGCCCCCTCGAAAACTTCGGGCCCGGGGAGAATCTCCCCGTTATCCCCCACTCTCCCCAGGCCTGCTTTTAATATTAATTTTAAAAAATATTTAAAAAATATATTCGATTTTTTTTCGAATCCGTTTTATTAACGCGACACTGTGTGGGAAAACGAGTACTCTGTAATTACATTCTACCGATTCTAATAAGCTAGTACTGACTTCGTTAACTACTTTTATTTACGGGTGTTATTACGTAGGACTAAGATGCTCTCGTCGACTTTAATTGGTACTAAATAATTACCGGAACTGACAACAGTGGACTAGCAATAGAAATCCATTAATAACCCATTGTCGCACGACACTTTCTACATTTTCTAAGTACTCTCAACTTTCCATTTATCAAAAGCTCATTCCTACATTTTTTATAAATTATCAGAGGTATTTTAAAAACCGCCAATGGAGATTTTAAATTAAAAATTGTATAACCATCCCCTAATTTTAAGGCCCCAAGTTTTTAATAGCAGATGTACGATTAAATGCATGCCAAATTTTATCGATCAGAGTTCAGAGCTCAAAAGTATCAATTTCGAATTTTACACTAATCAAGAATTGAGAAAATTATTTTTAACAGTTCAGAGTTGCTACAAGTCCAATTACAAAATTCCAGGACTTTTCCAGGGTTTTCAGATCTTGTAGCATTCTGCGATTTAATAAAATTCAACTCGACTTTTTTGTTGAAGTTTTTGAGTTGTGAACTACCTAGTCGACCAGAAAGTGGTGAGTGATTAAAAAGTAAGAAACGAGAGGCTTGACTGCCCAATTAATTTTATATTTCGTGTTACATCGTATACTTCTCGAAAATGCTTCACTCGACGATCAGTATCCACTAACTCGTGCTGTACTGACAAATTATGTTAAGATCAGTATACAACCTTTGAATTACTCTAAGAATAAGTCTTATACTCAAATGTTCCAAGGTATAACATATCGCCTATTTCTTTTCCACAACCCTTCATCACGTCATGCTTTTTTGACGCGGTCGTCTTTAAAGCTTACAGAAATAAATATATTAGCATACAAGTTTTCCTCGTGGGAGGACATTCATAGAATTTTATCACAATCGTTACATTAGGTCAGGGGTCTCCAAAGGTAGATCCTGTATCTACCGTCGATCCCAGGCCAGTAGGTCGGATCTACTCAGCTTTGATA
>JBAGKK010385402.1:0-18489 GCA_037177015.1 Euceroptres primus
TTCGCCAAATGATTTTGAATTTATAGAAATAATTGGAAAATATCGAAAAATGACCCTTAATTTCGTTCGGATCCCTGTTTATAATGTACCAGTTTAATTTTTCATGAAATTCAAATTTTCATTTGTTAAATTAATTGAATAATTAATACAATTATTAACTTTTTACATATGGGTCAACATTTCTCAAGAATACCAAATTTGGTCGAGGGTCTTTCGATTTTAATTAAATTTGGCCAAACTTTAGTGTTGTGTGAGGGAAGTTTCTGGGTTAAATGGTTTTAAAAAAATTTCAAAAATCTAGGAGTTACCGGGCTTAGAATTTTGGGAATAACATAGAATTTATAAATGTTTAGAAACAAATAGAAATTGGAAAATTTTCCAAAAATTCAACCAAAATAAACTTTAAAAAATTTTTAAATCAATTTTTTGGTCAAAACCACACCTTAGAATTCAATGGAATACAAATATTTGGATTTCTTATTATTTTCTGCGTTGATTAAAAAAAGACATAAATGGAAAGTGTAAAACTTTCGGAGATAAACTTTTTTTAGCGTCCTTGTGTGGACATGTAGGCCACATGTTCGAGACCGTTGACTATATTTAAATGATTTTTATAGACATAATGTCGAATTTTGTAGTATTTTCAAAAAAAAATTTAAGCCAAAAGAAATTTTCAAAATCGCACTTAAAAAATGCAAAAAACCAGTAGATTAAATTTTTGATCTAAAAAGACCCCTTATTTATAGTGTTTGATGAAATATTAGAATGCCTTTTAATTTGCGCGTCGATTTGTTTAAAAAGTTGATGGAGGACCCAAAACTCGCAGAGATAATAGTTTTTGAGTGATAGCGTGAGCATGACAACATTTCCTCTGCTCTTTGAAATTTTAGAACAAACTTTTGCGAGCTCGTTGTCAAAATATACGAAAAAAGAATACTAGAAATGATAAATAAAGAACAATTAAGCAGTTGGGTACAATAATGGTATACTTACGTCTTCAGAAGTAACTTTTTTCATTTGTTTTGTACATGTATGTATTTTATTTGTTCTCATCCTTTCTAAGGGTTTTAGAGTCTTCCAAAATAATCAAATACAAAAATTTTCCTTATACAGACTTTTTGTTATCGTATTAAACTAAACCAAACCAGTCAAAACAAGTACTTCTTATTGTCTCTAAGCTGTTTCCTAAGCAAACTCACCTCCGCCTTCCTGTTCTATAGCTTTAAACCTTAATCCGACCTCTCTTTTTTTTTGTGAGACTAAAAATAAAGAACACATCTATTTAGATCTTCACCACTTTACTCTACTTTACATCATTTCACATCCAACTCATATCTCTCTTGCTCGCTCTCCTTACCGTCTCTGTTTTGTCATTTTTCGACCTTGGTGTCCAGCAACCTTCATACCCACTTTTCCAGACTCCCACTCTGCTTTTCACTTTCACCCATCTTCCCTTAACTTCCCTCACTTTTCTTCTCTTCTCGTAACAAAACGATGCATAGAGTGCCACCACTATGGTCCGTATCTCGAGTGCACCGCATATTTTGGATCCTTGAGTACCAGAGAGGTCCCAGTAGGAGGGTTCGTCAATGTAGCCTAGACGGTCAAAGAGCTGATCCCAACACAGAAGAGGTCCTGTGGTTGCAGTTGGGAGCAGCAAGCCCGAGTCCGACCTGATTTTTCTTCTTTTCCTTACGCCCCGGAGGGATAGTAATTACAATCCCTGGTGTAGCATTACGTTAGGCTTCGAACGCCCGCCTACGTTGTTTAGTCCAGCGTTTCTGTTGATTAGGTGCAAACTTCCACCCGGACATGCGGTCTAGAGTTAAAACACGCATTTAGCAGACAACGTTCGCGATAACACCACGGGGTAGTTTTTCGATCCCCTCCCCAAAGGAGCGAGAAGTCACTTCCCTATTCCCTGACCTTCCTCGAAAAGGAACGAGAGAATATCCCTGAACCTTCCTTGAAATCTCATAAACAAAAACTCTGCTTTCACATTTCCACGAATAAAAAAAGTTTTTTCCGAGAAATTGCTTTGTAATGGGGTCTCTAATTGTACTGCAATCTCCTCGCGCTAAACCCTGGAAACTACTATTTTTTAAGCCAATCGTAGACGTATCAATGTAGAATAACATATTGAGTCTTTGAAAGAATTGAAATTACATTCAGCTTGAATTTAAAAATTTTGCTAACAAATTGGTAAGCAATAACTGAGGAATCTCCTAGAAAATAAGTTTCACGCAATTCAGATAATTGAACGTACATTGCTCGCCATATTGGATGCGCCATTCTGAATTTTGAAATTTTGATATAAAATTTGAAATCAGTAACCCAAAAGACCTTTATAAAATGAATTTCAAAAAATTCCGATAACTTTTAAACTATTTTGGCCGATGTATGGGCATTCCCAGAAAAAAAAAAAGTTAAAAAATAATGATTAGGCACAAGCCTCAAACTTTTTTGCACATTCTACATGTAAATTAAAATACCTTTTCGAAGAAAACTATTTCCTTTGGTCTTTCGGGCTATTTATATAAATTATTTAAATAATGAATTCTATATATTTTGAATAATGCATGATAACTATGGAATGAAAGGTCCTACAGAAGTTATTTCTTTTTTCTAAATATTCAGAATACTTTCCATTATCCTGTATATAACTATTATTAATCAAAAAATATATATAAATCAGTTTACTAAATAACTAGCGCAATGTAATACTCGTACTGTTACGGATATAAAATGTGTCTTGAATTAAGAAGAAAAAGGAAAATTTAAAAACAAAGAACCAAAATTATCAAAAAATTACATTTTCATAAGAACAGAAGAGAAGAAATAATACATAAATATGTGTAATATTATTATTCCTTATAATAGTTTTCATTAGTTGTCTGTATGAATCAATTAAATTAATCTTAACATAATCATTTGTATTGATACGCTTGTCTCGGTTGGGCAGCCGACTAGACACGAGCTCTCCTCGAACTACCTACAGTCGAGATGCCCTCAATCCCACTTTCCTCCTTTGACAGTCCCCTTAACCCCTTCCCTTCTTACGTACTCTCCCCCCTGCTTTACCACGGTGCTTGTCATTTGACTTCCAGAAAAAGATAGACAAAGTTTAGAAGTTGTAACAGGGTGGGGTACGATACGGGTTGTGTCTTTCTTCAGATTCCGCGCTTTCAGTTTATAAGCTTTCGTGCGTCCTCATTTTTCTCAAGCACTTTCAAGGCCATTCTACAGCGAGCCAAAGTCAATTCCTTTTTCCGATTTTTTTATTATTTCATTTACTATCTTTATCTTGTTTTATCATCATCTGATTTTTTTCTTATTCTTCTTGCTTTTTTTCTCATCCTAATGAATCAAAAGTATAATATTTTTAGTTCGAGTTTAATTCTACAAGATTGGTGGAAAATTTTGCAATGATTTTTAGTTTGAGTTTTTAGAATATTTTTAGTTTGAGGTTCATTCTGCAAGATCGGGAGAAAACTTTGCAAAGATTGAGATTTAGAACTTATTCCAGTGGAACGGTTCTGTGGGAAACATAAGAAGATAATAGTACTGCAAGAATCGTATATGACTTGCGGTCGATTCGTTTGTGAGAAAAAAAGAAAGGATCGGCATATGTATACTGTTGCCGAAAACACCTGGTTTTGAGAGGTGCCATATTTCAACAGCATTATGCATGCTGCTCACGTATAGCTTTGCTCTTAATTTTCATTCTGAGCAAACTGTACGTGAGAGCAGCATTGTTGAGGGGCAGGAAATTTAAAGAGAAACTGTTGCCGACGGATTCTCTTTTTGCAGAGAGGTCTGCATGATTGCTCTTGATCAACACCTGGAAGAGGAAAGTAAAAATAGAGGTGTTCGTCAAATCGTCGAAATCGACGAGTGCAAAATTGGACGCCGGAAGTATAAGAGAGGGAGTGTGGTAGAAGGGTCGTGGATCCCTGGCATAATTCACAAGGGCCTTGCACACAAATATTGTTTGGAGATCTGTCCCGAAAATAAAAGAGACCAAGACACGTTGATTGACATGATCAAATAGCACGTTGCAGAAAAGTCAGAGATCCATACGGATTGTTGAAAAGGATATGTAAACCTTGAAGTTTTTGGCTTTGTGCACGAAACCGTAAATCATTCTAAGGAGTTCGTGGATCACGATACTGGAGCCCACACTCAAAACATTGAGTCTTTTTGGCGGTGGATGAGGCGATTCTTCTCTCGTGGTGGCGTAGGAAAGAGCAGTTTTGCAGATCACCTCTGTGAGTTTCTGTAGCGGTGGCGAGTCAAAAAATTGGGGACAGATCCCTTCAACTAGTTGATAGCAGATATAAAAATCGGTTACCCTGGTAGCAAGAGTTAGATGTTACGATGGTTTCACCCGCCTGCCTTTTCAGTTTTTAAGAGGCAGTTTGACGCCTTTGCTTTTTTAGTTTTTGGGACAGTTTCGCTTTTTTTAAAATTTTATGGGGCAGTTTGAACCCCTTTACAGTTTCTTGGGACTATTTGAACCATTTTTTAGTTTCTTGGGGCAGAGTCACCTTCTTTATAGTTTTTTGGGTCAATTTGGCTCTCTTTCTAGTTTCTTGGGGTAGTTTGAAACCTTTTTTAGTTTATTGGGGCAGAGTCATTTCCTTATAGATTTTTGGGCCAGTTTGGCTTTCTTTTCAGTTTCTTGGGGCAGTTTGGCCCCTTTACAGTTTGTTGGGAAAAGGTGAAAAACAATTTAAAAGGATTATATCCCCCCCCTTTGTGCTGTCCCGTTTAACCTTTGTACGTTACTCCCTCACGAGATAGCAGAGCTGAGGCTATTCTTACGGAAAATTCCGTTATAAACTGGTATTCAGATTATCCTTATAAACTGTTTTCCTCTTGACCACTTTATAACGACGCCTGACTTCCGTTATGAAGTGCCAGATGTGATAACGAACTTTTCTTATTATATTATACAGTATCTTTTGATTTATGAAAAAATTCAATTAATCAGGATGGTCAGAAAAGCGAGAGGTGGGGGTTTCTTCGTCTCGTCAAAATGTCAAATCAAGAAAATACTTTTAAAACCTGAAGTTTTTTTACATTAAATAATTTAAAAATTATGATTTTTTTGGAATAGGTTCTATAACCTTAAAGTCGTTTGTTTATGGTTAAACAAATTATTAAATTTGTTCAAAGTTTTAATGTATTATTCACTTCCAAATTATTTAAAAATATCTTTACCACTATGATTTGTTCACTTTAAGTAATTATTTCTTACAAAAATAAATATACAAATACGACAGCACTTGAGATAATATTTCTACCGGGAGTAGACAGGTGGGGCAAAATTCCTTTCAGCTGACCGTTTTATACACCCAAGATTATGACCATTTTATCCGATTCGGTATTTTATTATATTTCTTTTATTTTAAATTAATTGAGTAACAATTATAAATTGCTATAAAGCTTAAATGAAAGCTAACAGAGCGAACTATAATATACCAATAACAATGGCAACAATAACATATGCTAAAGCATTCAATAATATAATTCAATTTTGAAGTAAAATTTTATCATAAAGTAGGTGAAATCTATAATCACATTTTATTAAGTCAATTTACATATTTAATGTTCAAAACCATTTGCCATCGATGTGTATTTCACAATATGTTCCTACAAACAGCTGGCGTTTATTGCTTTTAACCAGTTTATTTTATTAAAGATTGACCGTTATAGCGAAGTGACAGTTTTATATATTCCCCTATAGACACCATCGAAAAAACCTGCTTTTTTGAATCCAGGAGGACTCAAAATGTCGACATCTCGAAAAGACGGGGCGGGGGCCCAAAATTTTTCACAAATCTAATATCTTCTAAAAGTGACGAGAATGTAAAAAATTCAACAACTCTACGAAAATTTGATTTTCCCGAGAGAACGACGCGACATTCGAAGAAAATGAAAGAGGTGAAAGTTGCTGGCCTGAAGGAGCTTTATAAAATTGTATGGAATCATTTTCCCCTATCTTCTGTGGTTCTCTTGCAAAGTTGAGTTCTCTGTCAGGAAGAATTCAAATTCTGAAATAAAAAATAGAATAAGTGGATTAAAAAAACAAAAATTTGCATTTTTTGAGAGAACGACGCGAGATACGAAGAAAATGTAAAGGACCAAATTGGTTCCGTTCATGGAGCCTCATGAAATGTTGTAGAGGATTTTCCGGATTTTTGCTTTTTTATTGAATAAAACTGCAATTCTGTAATTTTTCAAAATAGAAATTTAAGATTTGGACCGAAGAATGGATGGAATAAATATTCGGGACCGTCTGCGAAGAAAAGGACCTAACGCCCGGGAGCTACATTTTACAGAAGGAGCGATTGAAGAGGCGGTCTAACATAGGAACTCCATAAAAGGGATTCACTTTACAGTTTATTAACAATTCGACCTTTTCAGGTGTAGGAATAATATTTTTTATTATAAAAGAGCAAATAAGAAACTATCGATTGGTGTAAAAAACGAAAAATAGATTTTTGTGCGTCAGCTCCCTTTCTTATTGGACGGTGACATTTAAATTTAGGATCTGTTAGTTAAAGCTTCCTGAGAAATATATACGCACGTTGAGGTAGAGATGTGATAAAAATGTGCACCACCTTGATCAGCAGATTTTTCGAATTTCTATGAAATTGATTTTTTGATTTTTGAAAGGTTTTTATTTGCTATAACTTTGTTAATATTAAATCAATGGAAAAATGTCCGTTAGATAGTTTATATAGCTTTATGAAAGCTCTCCAAAACTGTCTCTAAACATTTAATTTTGTCAAAAAAATTGTTTTCAAAAGGTCTAAAATGGCCCTAATTTTTTGCGTTTTGGTCCAATATGGCTGGCTAACGAACTTGACCTGAGATTCGAGCATCTGAAAAAGTGTACCAAAGCGCAATGAGATGAGATCATTTTTTTGAAAGCTATCGCGTTAACAGACATACAGACAGTTTTCCGACAGAACGACGCGAGGTACAGAGAAAATGCAAGAGGTCAAAGTTGCTCGGATAAAGGAGCTTTATAAAATTATATGGAGGCATTTTCCCCTATCTCCTGTGGTTCTTGAGTAAAGTTGACTTTTCTATCTCGTGGAATTCAAATTTCGGGACAAAAATCTGCCCGGCCCGATTCAGGGGCGCGAGCACATGCTCATCGCGCGCGGTTCACTTCGCTCACAAGTTTGAGTGCGCCTAGGGCGCGCGGAGTGGCCGTAGCCCTTCGCGCTCCGATTTAAAGTGATCGTCGTGCGTCACTTGCAGTCACCTTTGCATATCACCGCTGCCGCGTACACAAGTCTTCTTGCCGTCCCGTTCTTCACCCGTATCACCATCACCCTTGCCTTCACCTATCTTATCGCATAAGAATGCGTTGTTTCGGACACTCGATGAGCGTTATGGGACACCATCGCATGGAACACATTCTCATGAATATTTTTTCTCTCTGCCGCTACTACTAAATACTAAGTATGTAGGTAAACGTTGATTAAAGTTGACAGTGGCGCCATCAATAAATTCTGGTGGGTAAATTCGCACGCAAGCGAACCTGTTTTACCGAATAAGGTGGTTTTGCAATACTAGGAGAAGGGGGTCTGCCGGTAAAACAGGGAATATCACTACCGAACGAAAGTTGACAGTGAGGCCATCAATTAATTCTGGTGTGTAAATTAGCACGGAAGCAAACCTGTCGGTAATTTAGCACGAAAGAGAACCTTTGCGCATTGTAAATTGTATTACATAAATTGTATAACAGTGTATTATGTAAATTCATTTAGCGACGAAACATAATAGCAGAATAATGAAACAGCTTTCTATCACATGGATGAGCATAAGATCATGTCGGGCTGCATACATGTAGGCGATTTACTAATGAGACAAATTAAAATATGGTTATAAAACAGAATTTGAATTCAAAAAGGAAGAAATAGTATAACTTGAATCTAAAAAGAAGCAAGATTATAATTTCTTTTGAAATTTATCTATCCAACTATACTATGAAGAGTTTTTATGTCGATAAAGTCGCAACGAACCTTTTTTATGAGAAGCGACGCATGTCTTAACTGTTAACATGGTGAGTTTCATATATTTAGGTGATTTACTGATTAAAAAAATGCCAAGTGGTTAGAAAGGCGTATGAAAATTTAAAAAAAGCAATTAGGATCCACGCTTTATTGTATCGTTATCTGTTGCTGCTTTACAGGATTACGAGAATAGAGAATTTGCTACCCACAGTAGCGGATCCAGATGTAGCAAGCAACGATGCTTCGGTGTAAAACAGATTGATATTATACAGGATTACGAGAATAAAGAATTTGTTCCCAACGTTTCCTCGGTGTAAGTCGTGTTCAGGGATTTTAAGGTTATAAGAATATAGAATCTGCTGTTCAGCAATTCTTTTTTTATTATTGACGTAACTTAATCTTAAAAAAATACTTTCTTAAATATGAACCTAGTCTAATCTGAAATAAATACGCCATTTTTTAAGTTAGTGTGAATATTTATTCACACCTTTTTTTACAATACAGAATTTATAGCAGAAAGTGTGTTTATTGCACATATTCAAATTCAAAATTATTATATTGTTCGACAAGGTAGATAAAGAGTTTATTTGTTTTGGCCTCTTCTTCCAGGTTTTCGAACATCTCCTTGCATTGTGAATCTTCGAACACTTTAATAATTCTGGTAGGTAAGAAAACGGAAAACTGGTTCTCCAATTCAGGCACAATCCTGGTGCTATATTTAGTACGAACTTTTCGAACTTTTGTGACAAAATACTTTTTGTGCAGGGTAAGGTCGGTAAGCGCTTTCGTAGGCATAACCTCATCCATTCGACGAACTGAATTCAGGCCTTGAGATCCATCTCGATTTGGTTCTTACTATTCAAATCAATCCATCCTTTCCCGTGTAAGATTTAATAATTTGACCTAATTGCCATTTAGATGGAGGGAGAACATCGTGTCTAATAAGCACCATAGAACCGATTTTAATATTATTATGAGGACTTCTCCACTTATAACGTTGTTGTAACGAGTGTAGGTACTCCACATTCCGACTGCGCCAGAATATTTGAGATATACGTTGTACAATTTGCCAGCGAGTTAACCTATTTTTAGGAATTAGCTCAACTGAGGATTATTAATTTGGGCCAATGAGCTGAATCAGTGACCATATCTTGTAAAAGGACATTTTCCCTCACTACATGATGTACAAATTGTGCTTTAAGAGGTCCCATTTTTTCTAAACTGACACCTTCAGGAAGTGGAGATATGGTATAATATATATAATATATAACTCACTGAATTACGAGATAACCAAGGTGGACCTCGCCACCACAAGATGTGATTTAGCAGTTGTTCTGGTAAGAGACCCCTAGAAGAACAGTCAGCTGGATTATCGCTAGTTGGAATATGTCTCCACTTAGCTCTTGAAAGCAAATTATGAATCTGAGCTACCCGATTGGATATAAAGGTCTTCCAAGTGGTAGGATGTTTGCTTAGCCAGGCTAGAACTATGGTTGAATCTGAGTGACAATATATTGGGGTATTTTAAAACCCCATGACATTTATAATATAGTGTAAAGTCTTTGCAAGTAACTGAGCACCACAAAGCTCCACTCTTGGTATAGTGCCTGGTAGAATCGGCGCTACTTTAGTCTTAGCAAATAATAGAACTACTTGTATCTCGCCACTTTCCTGAAGAATGCGGAGATATACTACGGTGGAATATGCTCTCGCCGAAGCATCAGAAAATCCATACAATTCATACCCTAAGCTAGAATGGAAACATCCTGTCCATCTTGGAATTTGAATCTCCTCAAGTTTACTTAGCTGACTATAAAAATTGTTCCAATGCTTTATTAGATCATCAGGAAGGGAATAGTCCCAATCCAGTTTACGAATCCACAATTCTTGTATGATACGTTTAGCTACAATTATGACAGGTGAAAGCCATCCCAAGGGATCGTACAATTTAGCTATTATCGATAGTATTTTTCTTTTTGAAGGTAGTTCAATGACTGGATTCTCTACTCGTATTTTAAAACTATCAGAGGTAGGATCCCAATGCAATCCTAGAACTTTTAGCTGTATATCCTCCCCGGAAAAAAAATCAAAAGCTCTTTCGTGATCGCCTTGTGGACCATCAGAAAGCAACGCTTCATTATTCGAAGTCCACTTTCCGAGTTCCACCAGGTGTAAAACCTGTACTCGCAACTCACTAGCTTCCTCGACAGTGTCTGCGCCAAAGAGAATATCATCAACATACAAATTATTTCCTAAAATAGCCTTTGCTTTAGGAAAAGCAAATCCCTCATCACTAGCCAATCGCTTGACAACCCGATTGGCCAGGTACGGGGCACATGATGTTCCATATGTGACGGTAGTCAATCGCGAGGCTTCGAGTTTACCTTCTGGCGTAAATCACAGTCGCGTGGATCAACTTCAATCTGCCGGAACATTTTATCAACGTCGGCTACAAAGAGAAATTGCGGCATGCGCAAACGTAAAATAACTGAAATTAAGTCTGTTAGTAATTTCGACCAGATGCAAATGCGAGTTTAGAGAAGAACCATTATAAGTGAGGCTTGAGGCGTTAAAGACTACATTTAAATGAGTAGTGGAACTGCTCTTTTGAATGATAGAATGTTGAGGCAGGTATACAGTCTGATAAGAATCCGATTGAGAAAAATCGTTAACTAATTCCATATGGTTCAATTGTTTATTTAATATATATAGAATATTCATTTATTAAATATTCCGTTTGAAGTTCGGGTTTGTTTTTCAAACGGGCTAGATTCTTTTCTAGAATAATTTTAGCTCTACACAAGGAATTGCCGATTTCGATGGGCGGGCCATTTCGAAAAGGTAATCTTATCATATATTGACCGGAGGGCAATCGAGTACAATTAGCAACGAAATGCTCCTCACAACGAATTTCATCCTCAGTCAAAGAGGATGAGGAGGGAGGTTCTTCCATCTCCCAGAAACGAGATAATGTACAATGTACAATGACAAGCTGAGATTAAACGACCTATTTCAGACTGTTGAATAGGTCCTGCTAATATCCATCCAAAAAGACTATTTTGGGCTGTTAAGAACCGAGAACACCTTGTTTTAATCCTGGTAGCAGACAGGATCCAAATCTATCTGCTCCCAAAAGAACATCTATTCTACTGGATCCAAAGAAATCGGGATCCGCTAAGCTGAAATTTGTTAGTTCCCTTAGATTTGCCTGATCTGGCAATTTGGGAGCAGCCGAGTCAGTCACTGAATTCCTATTGTCATAGTGTAGAAGCGTATTGTGCTTTCGATGACTTTTTGTACAAGTGAATTTACTAGCACATTGATTTGGCCTATGACCTGGAGACAAACAATTTAAACAAGCGTGTCTTTGAAACACAAATTTCCTTCTTTTTTCAGTAGGCAACACTTTAAATTCTTTACATCTAAAAAGTGTATGATGCTGTCTACAAAATAAACATTTCGAAATGGATGATGCATTGTGGCTTTTGACTTCTGACTTACTCTTTTCTTGTAAACTTGAACCAACCTTGGAAGCTTTAATTGCTTCCAAAACGCAAATACGCTTTTCTAAAAACATATCCAAATCCTAATAAGTTGGATAGTCAATGTCGGCACCAATCTGCATCTCCCATTCCTTTAAGGGTGCAATATCGAGTTTTTTTCGTGATTAAAATGACTAATAAGTCACTCTATGAGTAAGTTGCACGCTTTAAGCTTTTGAGAACCGCTAGAGATTCATTTGTAGTATCGCGCAACTTTCTTAAATTTTTTGAAGAGTTATTCGATATATTAGGCAAATTAATGAATTCTTGTAAATGAGCCGTAATAAGTGCTCTTTTATCATCGTATCTGTTCTTAAGCGACTCTCAAGTTGCTACAAAATTGGCTTCCGAAATAACAACATGTTTCAATAAACTCTCAGCGTCACCCTTTAAAGAAGTTTTTAAATAATGCAGTCTAGTGGCATTAGATAAAGAATCGTTCGGGCACGAATAGTTTGAGTTAGACTGCAGTTAGCCCAAGAGTTTAAGCTGACGTCAGCTCTGTACGATTCATCGTGAATTCTACTACGATGTTTTCGAAGCATAAGCCCAGCTCGTGAAAAGAAGCATTCTGATGAAACAGAAGTTGCTTGAATCGCCAGCAAATCTCGTGCCACGCGACTTAAGTTCGGAAATGCACAACTATTTTGTTTCCACCACTGAGTTATATCCACCGTTCTATCAACTCGTGGCGATGCTAAATATCTTTCAAACTCTTTCTTCGAACCACCAAAATAAGCCTGGTCAGCGTATAAGCAAGCATAGCCTAACTTTTCGTCATCACTTATATCACCTTCTGTTTCAATGGCAAGGTCGACGAGTTCATTTTGCACCTGCGATGAAAGATAAAAGTCGTCATATATTTTCTCGAACTTTTTTTTGCCTCCTTCGCCATTTCTTTCCCCCATTTCGTCATTGAAAACGTTTCGAATTTGTATCTAGGATCCAGAGTAAGTATCGCGCTATAAATGCAGCTTGTTTTCTTGTATTGTTTTAGAAGTTTGTCCAGAGTCAATTGTAGTGCATCTATGAGTTTGATTTCAGAAGTAGTTTTCTCCCTTTTCAGATCTAAATTTAGAATTGAAGTCTCTATTTTCTCCAGGAGTAAGTTTATTCCTACTACGACTGACGGTAAGGTAACGTACTTGTCTCCAGAAAGAAGTTGTGAGAGTTTTTTGAAGTAGCGCAGATATTTTTGATCCTCATTTAGAAGTTGCCATTTAGACTCATTGAGTGATAATAATTTTTGCAAACAAGGATTTATTTGCCATAATAAATCTAATGACTTCCCCATTCGACTTACCGTTTTTATCATATCAGAGGTCGAAAACCATCTGGTTGACACATCTACGTTTGGAGACAACATCGTTTCACCTACAATGACACAGTAACATTTTAGTTTTTCTCGCAACTGCTCAGATCTTTTTAGTTTCGTGAAGAGTTTTCGAAGTTTCGGTATCACTTTGCGTTCTACATTAGCTTGATCACCTTCGGTGATGCGATCAAATTTTCCTTGATCGAGTTGATCTTAGAGAGAAATTGAATAATTCATTTTTGAAAATCATGTTTATTGTCAGAATTTTTTCGTCAATATTTATAAAATAAATTATCTTAGATATTCAATCAAATTAACTTTAAATATTCCTTCTGTTGATGCTTAGTATGTTTTTTTAAATTTTATTCACTTTTTTATTTAAAATTTTTTTAAAATTCTATACCAGGGAAAACAGGAAAAATATTTATGACCGAATCCATTTCAAGTCAGGTACGTTCTATACTTCAAGTTGCAGAATCTCTTTGCGACGAAATATGTTGTTTTTTAGAGGAAATTAGGCGAAACTTATTTATTCGATTTGACAAATAAAAAACGAAGTTACGTATATTTTAACTGAGACGTCTATTTAAAAAGATACTAATTTTTTCATAAACTTCTATAGTTTTTGATCTAATTCAGATATTCCAACTTTTTTTTCTGGAGAATTTTATTGGCTGTTTTCGAAATTACTTTCATTTTTCCAAAATTCGAAGAAATAAATAAGAAAGATTTTCTAAAAAATCCCACCTTTTTCATTTTTTTCAATATTTTTTTAAAGTTCCTGCTTGTATACGAAAACGTCCTATTAGTATTATGTCAGGTAAATTATTTCTGAGGCCGGGAGAATTTTTAGTCTTCAAAATATAATTTTCGAATTTTTTTCGTAAACTATGCAAGAGGAAGAAATACTTTTTTTAGAATTTTTCTAGGTATGCAAACTTTAATCCTAACATGTTTTCGTATCTTTCGTTGTTTCCAAGAAAAATAAGAAAATTCGATTTTTTTTAAAAAAAAAAATTTATTTTTCCTAAATTGGAAAAATACATTTCGTCTAATTACCTCTGAAAAACATATTACATCGCTCAGGGATTCTGCAACTTGTAGTGTAAAACCTATTTGTTTTTAAATGGATTCAGTCTTATACATTTTTTCTTAGAAACAATAAAAGATTGACTGGAAATTTATCTTGAAGATGAGACCAGGAACATTAAAAAACGTTAAATATATTTATATTTTATGAAAGAAATTATTAGTGAAACAGTTTTATTAAATTGTTATAAACAATTGTGTGTGACGTATTTGTAATTTTTATTGTAAAATAAGGAATTGACTATGAAAAAATAAAGCAATAAACCTTCGATTTTTCGGATTTTGATGACGATAATGGTCCATAAATATCCTCGTACACTTCTTTATGATGACTTTTCAAATGTCTCAGTAAACCACTAGTATTCGAATATTTCATTTTCATTATTTGCTTTTCATCTTTTGATTTTTTGTACAATTTACATATCGCAAATTTTTCTTTTCGAGCATCAATTCCATACTCAAATATATTTTTTAGTTTTTCTGTTCTCTAAGTCTTAGTTCTTTTACAATCTTCAAACCTAATATGTTATTAATTAAGGGGTTAGTTTTGTAAAGTTAATTTATTTTTCAAATTGATTTAACATACACGTAAAATAATTACTCTGGTGAGCTCGAAGCTTCCAATGATCTTTTACGGCTTTTTTGTTCTTCTTCATTTGATTCTATGTCGATATTTTCTGCATTCTGTTCCATTATTTTGAAAAGTTTTGCCAAATGTCAAACTCTAAACGTCATCGAGAAAATCTCTTATTCTTGCTCGCATATTCCAGTCGAGACGGGACGAGATTAAACAATTGAAAACCGAAAGTTCTCGTTAACGAAAATATCTCGGACACGGGCAATATCATGCGAGATACGAGAAATTCTCGTTTTGGCGTGCATCTCTACTTAAGCCGGTTAAAAAAAACGAAAATTTGGATTTTATAAGAGAACGTCGCAAAATACGACAAAAACGTAAGAGAGCAAATTAGTTCGCTTCATGCACCTCTATGAAACTGTGTAGAGGATTGTCCGGCATTTTTTTATCGGAAAAAGAGCAATTTTAAAACTTTTAGAATGAAAATTTAGGATTTTGACACAATAATAGATCTAATAAATATGTAAATCAAAGATTTGTTGGTTAAAGCTTTCTGAGAAATATTTAGGCACGTTGGAGTAAACATGTGATGAGAATGTGCATAACATTAGTGTGCAAAATTGTTTTCAAAAATTTTTTAATGGCCCTAATTCTTTGAGTTTTGGTCCAATATGGCTGGTTAACGAACTTGACCTGAGATTTGAGCATCTGAAAAAGTCTACCGAAGCGCAGTAAGATGCGATAAGTTTTCTAAAAGTTATCGCGTTAACAGACAGACCTACAGACAGACGGACAGACATACAGACATGCAGACAGACACCGTCGCGAAAACCTGTTTTTTGGAATCAGCAGGTCTCAAGACGTCGAAATCTGCAAAAACGGGGGGGGGAGGTCAAATTTTACATTAGATGAGAATGTAAAGATAGAATAAATGGGTTAAAAAAACGAAAATTTGGATTTTATGAGAGAACGACGCGAGATACGAAGAAAACGCAAAAAAGCAAATTTGTTTTCCCCATGGAGCTCTATAAAACTGAATAGAGGATTTTGCGTCATTTGGTTTTTTTATCGAAAAAAGTGCTATTATGAAATTTTTCAAAATGAAAATTTAAGACTTATATGCAGAGAAATGGATCGAATAAATATAAAAAACTTAGGATTTGTTGGTTAAAGGTTTCTGAGAAATATGTGGGAACGTTGGATGTAACATGTAATAAGAATGTGCGTAACTTTAGTGTGCAGATTCTTCGGTTTCCTCTAAAATTGTTTTTTGATTTTTTAAGGTTTCAACATGATCTAACTTTGTTGGTATTGATCCGCTCGAAAAAAGTCATTAAGATAGTTTGGGCCCTTTATGAAAGCTAGTCAGAACTGCCTTTCAATAGTTATTTTTGTCAGAAAATCTGTTTTAAAAAAGTCTAAAATGGCTCTAATGTTTTGAGTTTTAGTCTAATATGGCTGGCTAATGAACTTGACCTGAGATTTCAGCATCTGAAAAAGTCTACGAAAGCGCAATGAGAGGCGATAATTTTTTCGAAAGTTATCGCGTTACCAGTCATACAGACTGTTACGTTCGTACTATTTTATAAATTCCTTTTTTATTTAACCTAGTGCTCTTGTCATAAGGAACCTGAGATACCGACCCAGTGAACCACAGTTGTATCGGCTCTAGCGCCTCTATGCAATCGCGATGCATTTCAGAGTTATCTGTTTGCAACGATTTCTAAGAATTATATATAATATAATAATTGATTTTAAAAACGAACAATACGATCCAAGGATTTAGCAAGGACCAAAAGTCACGAGTAAAATCTTTCCGAAACTGCACCCAAACTAATTATTTTCTAAAACGGAAAATAGTAAGTTAAATAGCTTTATTTGTTTTATAAATTCGCTTCTAAAGAGTCACTTGGAAGGCATATCGCAATATGCATGTGAATACATTATGCACGCACGTTGCCTGTGCACGGCTACACATGTAAACAGGGATCAAGAGGTCGGTTTCCCCTACCATCCACACGAATATCGTTTTTCACCACTAAGCAATAAGATCACCTCCTACCACTTTTCTGTCCAGTACCCCTCACACCATAATTTTGTTTCTTCTCAATCTGGAAACCCATCGACAATTCAAAACATTCCCTACTCCCAAAATTGCGCATCTATTAGATGCGCAATTTTGGGAGTAATCACATTCCCTACTCCTAAAATTGCGCAGCTTTAATTACCAATCAATAAACAGATTAGTCTCTTCTTTTAAGTAAATCATGGTTTCCACCACTGGAATTTTGCCACTCAAGGAAAACGTCACAATAGGAAATTACCTGCTCTTATTATTTCTTATCCCACTACCTATCCCTCACTAACTATTGCCACCACTTATTTCCCACTCCAACGGACCCCAAATTTCGGCCATAAAAACCCGTGCATCTTCAGCAGAAGCGTCTCTCCGTTTTGTACTGATTCAAGTAAGAACTCGTCCAAGTTCACAGAACACGGGAGTCCCGTCATTTTTAATGACACCCAGTTACTCTTCCCTCGAAAAACGGTGTGTTAAAAGCGTTTTTGCCGAGTCAGAGTTCTCACACGAGAAACCATAAGTTAAGTAAAATTGCTACAAAACCCCGTAAAATAACATAGACGTAGAGCCCATAATGAAGGTATTTTTAAGCCATGGGATTAAAATCTTTTGACCTAAGTAACCTAGCCCTTGTACTTTGGAAACAAAGACAATTCGCGAACTGTACCACCGATAACTCAGCGTTTTGCTACGTTCATTTCAGTCTGAACCGAACCTCGAACTAACCACACGCAAGTATAAATTGTACTTTGATTTTAAGTTCTATTTAATATATATGCGTGTGTGTGTTTAACTCTACCAAATTTCTTTCCTTTCCTAATCCTACTCTTGAAAATAGCGTCATAATAGATCACGTAGATCTGATGAAACAACGTACCCTCATAAATAATTAATAACAAGCCTCACCAACTCGTTTTCGAAAAAGTAACACCTTCGAAGTTTAATAAGATAGCTCGTCCACGCGTCACGATTTCGTTGAATAGGCGGCAGGCTGCGTTCAGCGAGTACCACGTTCAGTGACACTCATCGCGCTTTCGACTTCACCATTCCTTTTAAACAAGTCTATTCGAAAATACCTTCAATATTTTCACTACAAAACGAGATACAGGCATACCGACAGACAGACACCAACGTGAAAACCTGTTTTTTGGACTCAGGATGTCTTAGAACGTCGAGATGTGCAAGAAAACGGGAGGAGGAAGGAAAATTTTACACAAATCTAGTACACTCTAATAGTGATGAGAATATATAAATAGAATAAATGGGTCAAAAAAATTTGCATTTTTTGCGAGAACGTTGCGAGATACGAAGAAAAGGCAAGGGACCAAATTTGTTTCGTCCATGGAGGTTTATAAAACAATGTAGAGGATTTTCGAAATTTAGTATTTTAATTGAAAAAATTCAATTTCGCAGTTTTTCAAAATAGAAATTTAAGAATTGGATAGAAAAACGAATGGAATAAATATTTATATCTAGGATTTGTTGGCTGAAGCTTTCTGAGAAATATGTATGCACGTTGAAGTGGAGATGTGATGAGAATGTGCGCAACTTTAGTCAGCAAATTTTTCGTTTTACTTTGAAACTGAATTTTTGATTTTTTTAAGGTGCTTAGTTGCTATAACTTTGTTAATATTGGTCCATTGGAAAAATGTCATTTATATAGTTTGTAGAGCTTTATGCGAGCTATCCAGAACTGCCTTTAAACATGTATTTTTATTAAACAAATTGTTTTCAAAAAGTCTACAATGGCCCTAATTTTTGAGTTTTGGTCCAATATGACTGTCTAACGAACTTGACCTGAAATTTGAGCATCTGAGAAAGTGTACCAAAGCGCAATGAGATGCATATATATA
>JBAGKK010385505.1:1909-18486 GCA_037177015.1 Euceroptres primus
TAATTGTAGAAAATGAACAATACAACATTTTCAAAAGTTAAAAAAATATAAAAATGGAAATTTATTTTTTCGTATTTGGATCCAGAAAAATGTGTGGTGATGTAATTTTTATCGCCTCTAATTACATATATACATTATACTCTAATTACAATTAGATTATAATATAATTACAATTACATTATACTCTAATTACATACATAATTGTAGAAAATGAACAATACAACATTTTCAAAAGTTAAAAAAATATAAAAATGGAAATTTATTTTTTCGTATTTAGATCCAGAAAAATGTGTGGAGATGTGAGTAATTTTTATCGCCTCTAATAAGTATTTTAGGATCTAAAGAATCAAAAAATATTAACATTCAAAAATTGAAAATTTTGGATACTTTTGAATTTTCTTCTCGAAAACTATTAAATATTTTGAATCTAAAAACCAGCATGAAAGATCGTAAATTTACTGAAAAAGTACAAAAATATTTTTGTCAATGTTTAGAATCAGGAATACTAAAGTTACACTTGAAAAACCACCAAACAGAAGGGAACGCAAATTTTAAATACAAACGATATAAACTTGTTTTAGAAAATATAAAATATCTAGGTGTCTATAAGGAATTAAATTATTTACAAAAATTATGTAATGGTAAAAAATGAAAAATACATTTTTAAAAGTTAAAAAAAATCTAAATTTATTTTTTCGTATTTGGATCCAGAAAAACTTGTTAAGATAGGAGTCATTTTTATCGTCTCTAATAAGTATTTTAGGATCTAAAGAATTAAAAAATATCAACAATCAAGAATTGAAAATTTTGAACATTTTTAAAATTTTTTCGAAAACTATTAAATATTTTGAATCTAAAAACCAGCATATAAGATCATAAATTTACTAGAGAAGTACAAAAATATTTTTGTCAATTTTTAGAATCAAGTATACTAAAGTTATACTCGAAAAACCACCAAACAAAAGGTGAATCGCTGAGCGATCCATCATGACGCAAATTTTAAATACAAACAATATAAAATTTGTTTAGAAAATATAAAACATCTAGGTGTCTATAAGGAATTAAATTATTTAAAAAAATTATGTATGTATTTGTAAAGAATGAAAAATATGTACAACATTTTTAAAAGTTAAAAAAAAATAAAAATGTTTTATTTTTTCGTATTTGGATCCAGAAAAATGTGTGAAGATGTGAGTCATTTTTATCGACTCATCATCTAGAGAATTTTCAGTTTTTACTGAATTAAATTAATAAAATTAATAACAAAAATCGAATACATTCGCATGTAATGAGAAATAAATAAATGTTTCTTAGAATAAAAGGAAAGTTATGTGAGATAAGTAGTCAGCTGCATTACAGCTTCTTATTGTTAGCCTGATCCTGAAACGTATCATCTCAAGAATGAATTCTTGGAGTCTACCAGACTTAATTACAGTGGACTTATAATACTTTTATTAACATTGATGGTTGCTGTACTTATCACGCGGTCAGTATAAAATTATCTCACACACAAACTAGGGATCATGTAACACGTCTCATGAACGACAAATTCAACGACCCATTCATAAAAATTTGACCTTTGCAAAGAGTCGTCGAAGGTGAGGAGAAAACTGGTAAATCGTAATGTAATTTCTGTATAATATTAAATCTGCCAATCAACAGACGTTGGTAATAAAATTCATAGATCACAGTTAGTATAATTTTTTATCCGCATGAATTTGATTTGAAATGTTATATAGATATAAAATAATTTTCTACTTATAAAAAACAAAATTTATTTTGAGGAAAGACTTAGAAATAAGGAAAAAATTAATTAATCTCGTAACCAAATAAATTATAATGAAGAGAGATTTTATTGTAGAATTATTTTTAATTTTTCAGCAATATTTTCAAAAAATATAATTTTTTTTTAATAACAACTTTAGATGCATGTAAATTTTCCCTGATGAGGAACTCTAAAGCTTCGAAACATGTTGGAACCCTGTAGTAATGTTTTTCATGGTTATATGTATATCTGTCGCTAATGAGCCAAAAATGGATTTTAGGAAGTTTGAATTTTGTGCTATCCTTTTTGTGTAAAGGTTTTTCATTAAGTAATTTGATCTGTAAGAAGTGGCATTTCTTTTATATGTGTACAAATATTTATTATTAAAAACGTTTAAAGTTGTAGAAAGTTGAGATTAGAATTAAAAGCTGAATTTGCATATTTGAATATTCTATTTTTCAAACGAAACTTGATAAAATAGTCTCTCCCTCTTGACTGTCATAGGAATTTACATCGTGAAACACAATAAGTCTTGATAAAGTATTGAAATCAGAAACGAATATTAGATTGACAATTTTCGAATTACTGAGCTACTCAGCCTGTTAACTCGAAAATAAAAGCCTGTGAACTTGTGACTGACTTATGCAATGTACATTTTGATAAATAGATAATATTAATATTTCTTTTTTATAATAAGAAAATATTAATAATCATAAATATGAATATTAATATTATAAATTATTATTAAAAATTTTCATCTTTAAAATTGTCAAATTAAATTCAGTTTCAAACTAAAATATTCCATTTGAAACAATCTGACTTGATGTCTTTAGTTCTTCAAGGATAACGTAGCATAACAAAAAAATATATAATAGAATTGATACTGATCTAGGAAAAGCGATTTTTCTGATAGAGTGGTTTAATCCAAAATTTCATCCAAAAAGGAAAACATTAATTTTTATCATTCTAAAAATTCCAGAAGTGGATCATAAAATGTTCCTTCAGTTTTCTCCCTGCTGGCTTAATTAGCCATTCTGATATATTCCGATTATAAAAGTAGCTATTACCGTTGTTTGAATATAATCGGGAAGGAAACTCATCGTAGTTGAATCGACATTACAAATGTATTACGTAGTGGAAAGCTACGTCATTCAAGATCACGTGACGTGTCAGCGACACGTGCTAACGATGTCCACGTGAAATCACAAGAGCACGACACAAGAAGCTCGTGAAAAAAATTACCCTCTGCCATTTCGATATGACAGAAAACGTTCTCGAATGATTGCTTTGACTGCTTCGGTATTCTCAAAAGATTTATTTTCTGGAAAACAATTCCTTACTGAAACAAATCATAAACTTGATTGAAAAGATTATTTTTTATCATTCTATACTATTAAATTAATTTCTAAAAACAACTATACCTATTTTTAATATGATAGGTTGAAAAAATATAATTTAACTTGATTTAACATGTAGGAAAAATTATTGTAGAATTTGGATCATTGATAAGTCCACTGACCGAGATCAAGACAATCAATCTTGACGTGGGGCAAAAATTAGCAGGCTCGCCCAACGATTAAATCGTCATTTTACGTATTGACGTCAGATGACTTACATCAGTTTAATGACAAGCACAAAAAACTACACCGTACTCAAATCTAAGTGCTCAACAGATTTTTTCAACTGTTTTTTGTTAGTTGCATAAAATCAGATAATCCTGATAATACATAAAATGTTTTCTTCAAAATAGCACGAAAGGTGAAGCCTCGGCAGAAAGACGTTGTATCAAAACATTTTGTATCCATGGAGTTCTATATGAGTTTTTTTAAAGCTGTTTTTCTATTCCGCGGAAGCGCTGCGATCGAAAATTCGAAAATTGAATTCGCAATGAAATGTCAAAATAGTCGAGGTTATATACTTCGAAAATGTACCTTTCACTCCGAATCCAATTTTCGAATTTTCGATCGCAGCGCTTCCGCGGAATAGAGAAACAGTAAAAAAAACTCATATAAAACTCCATGGATACAAAATATGTGTTGATATAACGTTCTTTCTGCCGAGTCTTCAGGTGTCAAAATTCTGCGTCTAATGATCTCAAGATTAAGTGTTTTTGTGAATTCCTTAAGAAGATATTGCCAAAAAAGTCCAAATTTCAAGTTTCATTTTGAATAACTCTTGAAATAGTAGTCATTTTTAAGTGTTATTGGGCCCACTTTAGAGGTAAATTAATGTAAAATATAACTATTGTGTCAGGAACATCCTAGTAAAATTTCACTAGATTTTGACAAAGTCTAAACTTGAAGCAAGAAAGTCGTAAAAATTAAAAAAATCCCTAGACTCTTAAAAGGATTTTGAAAAATTATAAAAGTGATAACTATCAATAGTTAACTAAATTTTCTTACAGTATGTATAATTACTTTTAATATTTCTTTTATAAATAATTTTACAAGTTAGAATTTTTACGATCCTTTTGTTTCAAGTTTAGACTCTGGCAAAATCTAGAGGAAAAACAATAGGATATTCTTGACACAATAGTCATATTCTATGTTAACTTATCTTTAAAAAGAACCTAAGAATACTTAAAAATATCCATTATTTCAGGAGTTATTTAAAATTGAAAAAAATTTGGTCTTTTTTGGCAATATAATCTGAAAAAAAGGGTAAAAATACTTCAAGTAGGGGTCATTGGACGCAGAATTTTTTTATCTTTCAAGCTACTTTCACAAAAATTTTAATTAATGTTATATCAAAATTATCTGATTTTATGCAACAAAAAACATGAAGTCTCATAATTCTCGCCTGTACTGTATGTGCGATAAATCTCAAATTGCCAAGGTTGCTACAAAATTCCAATTTCAAAATTCCCTGACTTTTCCCTGACCAATTTTTCATTTTTCCTGACCGTTATCTGCCGTTATAATTGTAATTATATAATACAGGGGCCACAGTGGTTCAGTCTAGCTCAATTTTAAGAAAAATAGAGAATTTCTTTTTTGAAGAAAGGGAATTTTAAAAAAAGGGGAAAATTTTTTCTTTTAAAAATACGAAAGAAGCTGCAATTCTCCAGAATCTTAAAAAATTCTTAAAAATTTTAGATTACTGACCAGAATCTAATAAAACACTCCTCAAATTTATAAACTTTCAGAATTTTTGGAATGCTCTAGAATTTTCTAAAATCCTTCATGACTTTTGCACTTTTCAACAAACTTTTAAAATCTTCTAGAATATTTTTAATTTTCCATAAATCTTCCATAGAGTTCTAAAATTTTCTAGACCCTTCCAGACTTTTTTTTTTGAAAACTCAAAAGTCTACAGAATTTTAGGAAGATTCTGAAAACAGTCTAGAAGATTATTCAAGATTATTAGAGTCTTTTTTAGACTTGAGAGGGCTTTAAATCTAAAGGATTCTGCAAAATTCTAGAATTTTTATTTGATTTCATTTTAAAATCAATTTTTGTCTTAAATATTGGTTTATTTAATATAGAAAATAATGTAATGATAAAGAAGCTCATGATATTTCTCTTTATTTTGTAGATTGAATGATATTTCAAGATAAATTTGAGTCAAGAAAAAAAGCTCATTCATTTGAACGTTCAAAACTTCAGGTACAATTTAGAATATTCTTCAGGAATGTAGAAGATTTTAGAAGATCATGGAAGTTCAGAAGATTTTACATGATTTTAGAAGATTCGGGAATATTCTAGTATAAAAAATATTCTAGTAGAATATTAAAGAATTTTTCAGAATTCTTTAAAATTGAATAAGATTATTATAGGAGAATCCTGAAGATTCTAAAAGATTAAGGAAGAATCCAGAAGAATCTAAATGATTGCAGATTTCAAAACAGTATATAATATTTTGGAGAATTTTTACAGACTGCAGATAAGTTTTGAAGATTTTAAAGAATTTGAGAGAATTTCGGTAATCTTTTGTAGACTTTGGAGGATTCTAAAGAATTCTGTAAAACATTCTAGAAGGTTACAAAAGTATTCAGAAAATTTTAGAAGATTCTGGAAGAGTGTAGTATATTTTGTCAAATATTGAAGAATTTTGGGATATTTTATAAGATTATTGAAGGAGAGCCCAGAAGATTCTAGAATAAATTTTAAGGATTTTTAAGGATTTGAAATCAATTTTAAAGATCCTGGAGGATTTTAAGAGATTTTAGGAGACTTTCGTAAATTTTGAAAATTTGGAAATTATGGGAAATTTAAGAAAACATTAAAAGAGTTTTTGAATGTCACAAGTTTCTATTTCTCATAATTCTTGGAAAATTATTCAGAACTTTGAATATAAAAAGGAGAAAGGGGGAGGGGACCAAGGAATTAAACTCTAAAAAAATGATTTTAGAAGATTTGGAGAATAATGAGGAAAATAGGGGAATAGAGCTGTGATCCCTGATAATATTATAATTTTGTAACATTATAATCATATAATTATTTTAGTAGTAAACATCAGTCATTTATATTGAAGGTCAATGATAAAATTAATTATTTGTTTAATTTTTCACTGTTATTATTTATTCCTAATTTACATTGACTTAAATTGTAGGGCCTCTTTTTATGAGACAACCTCGCTTATTCTTTTTTTAAAATTATTTTATAGTCTAATCTTGAATTTTTGAAATACTTGTCTAACTTTTTTCTTAACTTATAACTTTCCATCTTCATTGTATATATTTTTCTTCACAGACAATAAAAATTTTTACTTAACTGATGAGGGTCCAAATCCGGGACCGAAACGTTTTTTAAAACTACAATTGTTTTTTATCGTTGACCTTCAATATCCATGACTGATGTTTACTACTAGTGCATTTAAAAGGTCGAGACTGAACACAAAACAATATAATTATTATTGTTAAATTATAATTATAACTATTGAGATATAATTATAATTAATTTGTTGAATCAAAGAAAAACCCCGACTCTTTGACGGTTTTCCCTGACCACTTTTAAATTCCCTGTGTTTCCCTAACTTTCCAGAATTCCCTGACAAGTAGCAACCCTTTAATGCAAATTTAAAGGGCTTTTCAACAATTACTAAATTCTTTAAACAATCAATTCTTATAAATTTGCAATTTTAGAATCCTCAGCCAAACTAACATAATTATTGATTTTAAATGTGCCATTAACAACATTCCAGTCATTTATTTTTCAAAATTCCATGACTTCCAGGATTTCCAGGTTTTGTGCGTATTCTTATTCTGTACACACATTTGTTTGTTTTTTTTAGAGAAAAACCATTTTTTCGTTTCTAGATAGCATTTAAAGCAAAAAAATATCACCATTTGGGAATTAAAATGCTTGGACATCGTTGAATTTGTTTTCTCGAAAAGTAATAAATATTTTAAATCTGAAAACCAACTCACAAAATCTTAACTTTCTGGAGAAGTATAAAAATATTTTTGTTAACTCGTAATTTCAAGAATAATGAAGTTAAATACGAAAAACCACCAAGTTGAAGGTGAGAGGCTGTGTCCCGAGGACCTACTTTGATAATTGATTCTGAATATAATTTTCCTCTTGCAAAACTTTAATGATCATTATCTGCGGTTATAATCACACTTATATAATATTATTATTTTGCAACATGTGACGTGGAAAGAAGAAACCAGCTTTAAGACCGAAAATAAGTTTACGAGAAAAAGCGGACTAAAGTGAAAGGAAGACGAAGGAAGACAACGAGGCCCTCGTACAACTTTGAGCTCCAGAAAATTCAATTTTGATCGTGGAGCAAGGGGGATTTTTTTATTCGATAGGGGAGATCACCATTATTCAGAATCAATAAAAACTTGAAAATCGATTTTTCGGTCGTGAGGCTGGTTTCTTCGTTCCACGTCACATATAATTATAATTACAATTTGTCGAATAAAAAAAAATCCGACTGACTCTTTCTAGGTTTTCCCTGACTTTCCCTGACCAGAATTCTTTAAGATTGTATAAGATTATTATAGGAGAATCCTGAAGATTCTAAAAGATTATGGAAGAATCCAGAAGAATCTAAATGATTGTAGATTTTAAAACAGTCTAGAATATTTTGGAGAATTTTTACAGACTTCAGATAAGTTTTGAAGATTCTAAAGAATTTGAGAGAATTACGGTAATCTTTTGTAGACTTTGGAGGATTCTAAAGAATTCTGTAAAACATTCTAGCAAGTTACAAAAGTATTCAGAAAATTTTAGAAGATTCTGGAAGAGTCTAGTATATTTTGTCAAATATTGAAGAATTTTGGGAAAGGAGGAAAATAGGGAATAGGAGACTGACTGTCGTCCCTGCTAATATTATAATTTTGAAATATTATATTATTATTACTATTAGGATATAATTATAATTTGTTAAATAAAAAAAATTTCCTGACTCTTTGAAGGTTTTCCCTGAGGTTCCAACATTCTCTGACCTGTAGCAACCTTGATCAAGTACACCGTACTTAAATCTATGTGTAAAACAGATTATTGAGTCTAGGCGCGATAAGTCTCAAATTGCCAAGGATAATTGCTAATTAATTTCAAATTCCAACTGGTGGTTTCACGAGTTCAATGCTCCATTTTTGCACTTTCATTGATAAAATATTTTGTTAAATCGATATTTTTAAAAAACGACATCGATAGAATCTGAAAGTTGGAGTTCTATTTTGAAAATATAAATTAATGTAGACTATTTCTTCCAGGGGCTCTTCATGAAGATAAATTTCAATTTTACCTAATTCAATGGACCCATAATGCTTTAGAAACGACTCTTGGCCAATCAAATATTTCGTATGCGTTGGCGTTCCCACATTTACCCTTGAGGGAGGAGATAATAAATCGTTTCTTTCCTGGACCGGTTGGCACTGGAATATTATTACATTCATCAGACCTGTTATTTTCACCACCTCAAAAGTCTCCTTGCCCTTTTTTCCGGTTTAAAACCAGCTTTTACTTTATTTTTAATGTTTACTCCTGAGATTTTAATTTTACTAGGATTTTTGTTTTCATAGATCTCAGCTTTTAAATAAAATTAATTTATTCATTTTAATATTCATTAGTTGCTCGGAGAAACGTTCTTTACAATTAGAAATATAAAGCTAGGTAAAGTCGAGTATTTATGAGAATTATGAGAGAAGGAGAGAAGATCGATAGTTATTGGCCTGCTTTTTCTGGTAAATTCAATAGTGCATTCCTTGCCGATTTCTAGATAAGAAATTACTTCAAGTAGTAAAGGTAGAAAATTAATTTCACGTGTTTGGAAAGTTTAAATTTTATAATTCATTGCATCTGAAACAATGATAACTTTGGAACGTCAATTTTTTTTATCAATTATCATACATTCAACAGAAGCTTTTATCACGCACTCAGATAATCGTGAGTAATCAGCATTTCCGAATGAGATGACTTGCTAGATTTTCAATTACTGATGGCGTTTCATTTTTAGGAAATCCAAAAATGCAGGAAAAATAATTTTAAAAATGATCGACTTGATGACAGATATTTTTTTTAACTTGGATCCAATAATAAGGTTCATAATTCATATCAAAATATCGTTTAATATCCATTTCGATGAAGAAGGAAAACATCGTTAAAACGAGTAAATTCAAATCAAGACAACTAAAAATTGTAATTTTTTACTTGGAAATTAATTTCCAGTTTTATCCCGTATGTAAATATATTTAATCGCGAACTTGATTTCACTGAGCAAAGTTACACGCCTGTCAATCTTCATGAAATGTGCACGAGGTTCCATATTATAATTACTAACAATCAAAATCTATCAAATTAACACCCATAAATTACGCGAAGCATTGCACTTCCTAAAACTTTCTATTTTAATAATTTAAAAATTATAACAGATTATTTTTCTATTTCATAAATGAAAGTGAAATTTAAATGTATTTCATAAATGAAAGTCAAAGTTAAATTTATAAAATTAATAATTCTTTTCATATCTAAAGCTTGAAGAGAAATTTTAATATCAAAAGAACTAGTGGTAATTTTATAGATTTATCTACAAATTTTATTTCCATTTCTAAAGTAGAAAATATGATCCTAGTTGATGTTCAGGAAAAACAGGTGACTCAAATAATTTATTACCAGTTACGAGTCTGGGCAAGGTCAACCGACTGTTAGATAATATATAAGCTATTAAGTCGTCCATAAAAATCTCAAAGATCGTCTGCCAAACTTTAGCAATACATGTTTACAGTTTATTCTTAGTTTCATAAATTCTTTAATGAATTTTTATTGATGTTCAAAAGCATCCATTATAAGGAAAGTCGGTAAAATTGGAATTTTTCCCCTTGTTATAAATTATTATTTTATTATCATGAGCTAATAGTTTGAACATAAAATATAAATTAACTAAACAATTACGTATCTCTTAAAAAATCTTGAATTTAATTGAATTCGTATTTATTGTGCAATTTTTCATACTAATTTAATTTATCTATATAATCGGATAAAAATTGTGTCTGATATATCTCGTCGCTAACTAGTTATCAAAGGAAGATAACATGAATAATCGACCTTGACTGGAAAGAGAGATAATTAGAACATTTAGTTGTAGAATTTCATTCTAGTAATTTATAAATTACTTCATTCTAGTAATTATTACAAAAGGAGAATAGAGATGCAAGAGTTTAAATATATATTTGCTTATCGCTTGCAGAGTAGACATTAAAGTTTTCAGACGTTAACAAGATGAAGCAACTCAGCATGAGTTCAAATTGGATTGTCGAGAAGGAATCAGGTGACCCTGCAGGTGACACCTGATCAATGTGGATCACCAGAGCAGAGTAGGGCAGTTTTTTGACCTCGATGGTCTCTAAACTTAGCTTCCCTTGCAAAATCCAAGTGCCAACTCTTCAATGAACGACGAAAACAAACTAAGCGAATCTCAAGATCAGGATAAATTGAGATTTTCTTCCAAGTCAAGGTGAACATTAGGACGTAACGAAAAAAAATGTTTTCTTTTTTTATTCCACTTTTAATAGAGTCGCTGTTGGGTGTCAAAATGACACCCTAAAGTTTCATAAAAAAATGTTTGCTTTTTTACACTGAAGATTTTTCTTAAATATCCTTTTTTGTTTTATTTCAAAGTCAAACGATTTTTTTAATGAGATCTAAGTTATCAGAAAAAATATAACATTAAGAAAATATTTAAAAATGGTATATTTTTTAGGCCGAGGATATTGTTACGAAAATTTCCGTACAACTAGCATACAACACAAAGGGGGGCGAGCTATTGTTACGAAAAATTCCTTAACAATAGCCTCAGCCCATAATATATGTTGTGTGCCAGTTGTCTCAGAAAAATTTTATTACACATTTGATGATAGGTAAAAATTTACTTGCTCCGAAATATTTTTTCTCCAATGCGGAAGAGTAGAAAATTCTTTTTTTGTTTTATGAAATTTTTGAAAAGTCAGTTTGACTCTCAACAGAGCAATTTCTGATCCTTATTAGAATTGGAAATAAACAAACTTTTTTCAATACGCCCTAATGAATATCTTCTCAAGTTTTTTTTACTATTTATTAATTCAAATGCAAAAGCTTATAATTTGTTCTTTACCTATATTTTAATAAAATTTAAATCCTGCCAATTTATTTAAAGTAAAATAAATTTAAACAAATATTTTTGTTAAGACCGAGGATATTGTTACGGAAATTTCCGTACAACTAGCATACAATACAAAGGGGGCACAGGCTAGTGCTACGGAAAATTCCGTAATACCAGCCTCGGCTCATGCTATGATGTGTGCTAGTCGTACGGAATTTTCCGTGATACCAGACATTGCCTATTTTAAAGGCAGTGTCTAGTGTCTAGTATTACAGAAATTGCCGTATAACTAGCACACATGATATGGGTCGAGGCTATTGTTACGGAATTTTCTGTAAAAATAGCCTGTCCCCCCTTTGTGTTGTGTTACTTGTACGGAAAATTCCGTAACAATATCCTTGGCCTTTTTTTAAATCAACATAAAAGATTAAAAAAAGAAACAGTACAATCAAATTGAAATTAAACTGCAATGAGAAATTTCCTAACGATTTTGAATGTCATAATTTTTTACGTCAGGTGATAAATAACGTGGTCAACATCCCTTGGCAGTCCTCAAATATTTTTAAACATTGATAGTTATGTTTTACAAAACAAAATTTTTCCTCGTCTCAAAAAAAAGAAAATGAGAATGTAAGAATAAAATTTGTTGTTTTCATCCTCATATCTATTTTTGGAACTAATAATATTCAAGTTGAACAGTCAATCAATAAATCACATTTTAAAATTTAATTAGCCTATTAAAATAAAATCTGATAAAATCTATCAAATTTTTCTTTATAAAAAAGAAAATTACGGTCGAACTTAGATATCTATTAAGCTTATTTTTAGAACAGATAAAAATGTATGCCAATGTTCCAGATTTCTGGTCACTATCTTGAGTCGGCCCCCGTATGAAAAAAATTGGCAAGGGAAAAACGATCCCCTGACATAAAATGTGTTGTCAGTGAAATTTCAATTATGTAACAACTTGCGCGCCTTATCGATTGCAGGTCTTGTTTTTTAATCCGCGAGACTACTGAAATTCCTAGCAAGGTGCACAATTTGATTGGCATTATTAAAATAAGATTTTAAATGAATAAAATTTTATCTAAATAAATTTTTTCTTTACATTATCCTATTCACGAAAATCGAACTTAGCTAACGATCAATTCCGAGTTTTAAAATTAAATCGTCACCACTTTCAACGAGATTCGAATTGTATAAAGTTCATCTAGATATGACGACTCGAGTCGCATTAATCGTCTGATGGAAACAAAAATCTTTCTTAAAATATTTTTAAATTATTTAAATTTACAATTTTTCAAAAGTTCTATATAAATCAGACTCCGCCCTTTGGGACAAAAAATTTTAATCTGACGTGTAACAGTCGGCAATGCAGAAATTCCTCAAAACCATATTTTTATGCAAATCTTTTTCCCCATTGCATTCATCCCGTTGATTCACTCTTACAAATAATTATTTTAAATCCTCTCTTGACTAGAACACGTCACTCCAGAATAAAAAGGTAACAAGGAAAATTCGCATTACATAAGATTAGAATTGACAGTTCAAGCAAAAAACGATAACAGATTTTATATTTTGAAAATTGGAGCAACTGATATTGTTATTTACAATCCCAATTCCTTTCTGCATTTTAATTAAAATTTTCTGTAAATTAATGCTTGGCACATACGGTAAGAACTTATTCTTCAAAAAAATATCCAAAAAAGCTCTCTGCCCCTGTTTTTGAATTTTTGAAAATGTTACAATTTCCCTTGAACTCAAATTCAACCAGAATAGCCCGATTTTCTTAGCAACAGGTTTCAAGCTGCAGATGCCTCGAATGTGGCATCGTGGAAGATTGAGATCACCCTGAGATTTAACCAAGCGTAAACGGGCCATGCTGAAGGTTCTGCGGTCGATAAAACGTATTCAAGTCAAAGCTGAGGGAAAACGGTTTCGCCTTGGGTTGAACTTAAATTAATAAAACGAGGGGCGTGATTCGACGAGATCACAGCATCTTCCACCTGCCTCGTGGATTTCTCTACCATTTCACTAAATTTTGGAGCTGATAAGGAGCCTTAATGGTAACCACACGATGCCTGCGAGGACAGAAAGACGCGTTCGAATTTCGCACCGGAAGACAGCTTTTTTTCACCACGAGGATTCAAAATTGAAGATTCGAACGCCTTGAGATTCGACTGATTTTTTCTCCATCACATTCACGTACCTGCAGCTCTAAGCATCGTTTCGTGCTGTAACGGAATAGTGCCATTGTCCTTATTAATCCTGTGTGTCCTGTTCTGTTTCCTCTTAACCAACTAAACGACCCGAATACGCGGAGCTCTGGCGCCCAACTCGAGGGAATTCTCTTTTTGCCCCGCTGCTCACTCACGTTTCACGCATGCGCCTCAATTCTCGAAAAGGTCGGGCAAGCGCACCGCGTGGTCAAAATTCTCGACGCTCATTGGTTAAGCCACCTTTGACGTATCCACTATTGTTGCCAACACTTAACTTCCTTTCCTGAAAATTTTCATTTTTTAGTTCTTAAATTTTTAAAAAGAAATTAGGAAAATAAGATTGTTTTTCTGAAACTTTCAGTTTTTGAAAGGACTCCAAACAAAATGGAAAGGCTTTCGCGGTTTCAATTGACCAGGGTTGTGTTACAAAAGTCCAATTTCAAAATTCCTAGGTCCTTTCCAAGTTTTCCAGATCTAATTTTAAAAAAATTCCAGTCAACTGAAATTCAATATTCTAGTGGTCGCAAACTAATTTGCCAACGATATTTGGTACTGTAAAGAGCTTTTCGACAATTACTGAATTCTATAAATACCAAGGGAGTGAATAAATATTAATTAATGGAATGTTTATAGAAACAGGAAAAAAAAAGAAAAAAAATTAATTTCAATGCATTATGGAAATAATATAATAATAATAATAATAATAATAAATCTCTTTTTGGACTGCCAAGAAAAAAGCGGCTAGCCACTTTTTATTGTGCTGCAACGGATCATTCTCGAAAAGAAAAGAAAAAAAAGAGATTCAATTTTCGATTTTTAAACCTTTGACTGTAGCTTTATTTTATTTTTGAGATTATAATTTGATTTTAACTTGTTTTGTGTTTGTTGGGCATGTAGCATGTTGTCCTTTGTGTTTAGAAATTCTTTAACTGTTGGCTGGCCGTTGTACTTGACCTAGTTCGTATTAGCGGCCTTATGACCAGGTCCCTTCAGAACCTGTGATAAATTTACAAAAAGTAATAATAATAATAATAATACATTTCAATAATACATGTCAGAAAAAATTAGTTTGAGTCAACATTATTTGTCTAATAATAATTATTTGACATTTTGTGTTTTTTCTTTAATCTTACTAAACATTCGTAATTTTTATCCAATCTTAAGAAAAAAAATAGCTCATTTTGTTCATTGGAACATTCTCTACAATTCTGTTCGTTGAATTATATTAAACATAATTTTTTTATGATTTATTAAATAAACAAATTTTGTACAGTCTATATTTTCTAAACAAATCACTTTAAATAAAATTCAACGAACAGAGTTGTAGAAAATATTCCAATGAACAAAATGAACTATTGTTCATTCAAATTGGATAAAAATTACGAATGTTTAGTGATAAGATTAAAGAAAAAAATAAAATGTCAAATAACGATTATTAAACAAATAATCTTGACCCAAACTAATTTTTCCGAAGAAATATATGCCTCTTGCCTCTTCGAAAATGCACTGAAATTAATTTTGGTTCTTTTCTTCCTGCTTCTATAAAACTTTCCCTCTATAGATTGAGGTTATGTCAAGGGGTCAAGCTTCCTCATGGACGTATGAATTAGAAGGACCAAGTCGAACTGGAACGAAGGGGGGGGGGCTTCCAGAACATGGTGGCTAATGCATAGGCAGAGCAAACTACAGTCGGACCTGTACCATTTAGAGTTGTACAGTCGGATCTCCACCATTTTATATTCCCCGCAACCAGTCTTGATCGTTTGCCCATACTCTCGAGAAGGCGTTTGCGCAGATAGCTTTACACCCACACATAGACACATACGTGTGTGCGCAAATGCCTGATGCGCAACTTCAAATTTTCCCTCAGAGCTACAGTCGGATCACCACCATTTTATAATTTCGGGGGGAGTATGAAATATGGAGATAGCTCGGAGGGCAAATTGGAAGTTGCGCAGCAGGCATTTGCGCACGCACGTATGTATCGATGTGTGGGTGTAAACTATCTGCGCAAACGCCTTCTTGAGAGTAGGGGCAAACAATCAAGACTGGTTGTGGGGAATATGAAATGGTGGAGATACGACTATAAATCCATCTTTTTATACTCCCCCCGAAGTTAAGAAATGGTGGAGATCCGACTGTACCATTTCAAGTTTCCCGCAACCAGTCATCATCGTTTGCCCCTACTCTTAAGAAGGCGTTTGCGCAGATAGTTTATATGCACACATGTATACATACGTGTATGCGCAAATGCCTACTACACAACTTCAATTTCCCCTCCCAGCGACCTGTGTCGTTTCAAGATACCCCCCGAAATCTGGAAATGGTGCAGGTCCGACTGTATATAGTTTGCTATAAATAGCTACAGTCGGACCTCCAACATGTAAGCTTCCACCATGTCATATTCCCCTCATCTGCTGCCCCCACCATTAACCGTTAATAGTAGATCATAGTAGTTGACGCTTGCGCTGATAGTATCCCGTGTGTACACATAACCTATACATAGTTTACACCCACACATGGATACATACGTGTGTGCGCAAATGTCTGCTGCGCAACTTCCAATTTCCCCTCCGAGATACCACCATCAAGTAATAACTCCCCCCGAAATCATTACATGGTGGAGGTCCGACTGTATAAAAGTTTCCTGTGCCCATGCATTAGCCGCCATGTTCTGGAAGCGCTACTTAGTCCCCACCCCCCGATTGAGGTTTACCCCACGCGCCTGTTAGCTTGGCCTTTCTAATTCATACGTCCATGAGCTTCCTTAATTAACTATGAGATATTTTCTGCCAAACGGGAAAAAGAATCAAAAATAATTTTTTAATAGATTTTAAAATTTCTTGGTCACAGCACAAAAATAAATTTATTGTTTAACTTTAAAAAAAGTAGTTGAAACGTATTTTAAATTTGAGTAAATTTGATGAAATTTGAATTGTAAATGAAATAGAATATTGCAAATACACTCATCGCTGGAAATTGGGCCGCTGTAAATAAGGCCAGCTTCATGGTCGTTCACGCTTTAGTGGTTATGGGGGGGGGGGGGGGGGGGGGGGGGGGGG
>JBAGKK010385719.1:0-18485 GCA_037177015.1 Euceroptres primus
TATATACATGTATATACATATATATATATATATGTATACACACACATGTCTTCCTGAACCGCTCAAGGCGGTTCAGTAATACGGCTCAGAACGAGCTAATTGAAATCGCAAAATATTATTTTAATTAGTTCTATTTTGTTTTAAAAAAGTTTGTATAAAGGGCGTTGCCCGTGAACTGACCAATAAATAAATAATAATTATATGTAAGTACATTAAAACAATCAAGATTTTAATATAGTTTTCTTTTTTAAAAAACATCTAATTTCTTCAATTTACATTCCATTGCCTTATATTTTACGAAAATGTCAATATTTATAGTCAACATGATGTTTAATTCCTTTAAATATAAAATAAGTCAGGGACAATTGTTGAATAGTTATATTGAAAAATTACTAATAAGTAAATAAATAGTCCAAATTCATGGTTGCTTTTTGAAATAATTATTCACTTCGCTTTAAAAGGGCCATATTTTTAGATCTAATAATAATGAAATGCTTACAATTCATGTAATAATATGTATTTATGCATACTCTCTAAATTTGTAATAGTCACTTTTGAATAATGAAACTGTGTCGATTTGTTCACCAAATGATTTAATAACCATTTTTACTAATTTTCAGTCTGACTAACAGTGAATTACTGCTAATTCACTTCAGTTATAGTACTGAATTTGACTTCAGTAATAAATTTGTCTACTGAATTAATTGGTAGTGCGAATTAATCATTACTGTATAAAAGTTAGTAAACATGGTTACTGAATCGTGTGGTGAACGAATCGGCAGTATTCACATTTCATTATTATTAGATCTCTAAATTACGCCCTTCTAAAGCAAAGCGAATAATTGTTTTAAAAAGCAACCATGAATTTGTATTATTTATTTACTCATTAGTAATTTTTCGTGATAACTATTCAACAATCATTTTTACTCACTTATTTTATATTTACAGGAATTAAACATCAAGTTGACTATAAATGAAGGGTGGCACTGAAGGGGCTAAGACACATTTTGTCCAAAATTATATTATTGGCTCAAAAAATGAAGGGTGGCAATGAAGGGGCTAAGACACATTTTGTCCAAAATTATATTATTGGCTCAAAAAATCAGATAAATTTTAATATACATTGTGACGAAAGGAATTTTTTATAATTTCATTTTTCAAATTTTTTTGCAATTTTTCAATTTTTTTGCATTTTGTCAATTTTTAAAAACATTTTTTCTCAAGTTTTTTCAAGTCTTTACAACATTTTTTAACTTTTTGCAACTCCATAGCTCCAAATCTATTTTGCTTCTGCGTCTTTGAATTGAAAATCAGATATTGTACAACGTGGCCTAAAAATTGAGAAAATATGCGCCTGGACAGAAAAAAAATTTCCCCTACATTTTCTCAGAACTCCATGAATTTTTTCAATCAAACTTTTCATGCCTCAATTCAGTACTACAGTACTGCCGTCCAAAGTAAAAAGATAGTTAAGTGACATTGTCGCTTAGGTCGACTTTTCAATTGCTAGGTTTAAGAGAATGAACCTAAACCACAAAGTCACTTACCTATCTTTTTACTTTGGACGGCAGAGTACCTCAGTAGCAACTTTTTTTTTAATTTAAAATTGAAAATTGGATTTTTAATCAGCGTCCAAAGTTGAAAAAAGCACGCATCTGGAACGAAAAGAAAAATTCCCCATCCATTTTCTCGGAACCTAATAACATTTTCCAATGACATTTTTCACGCTTTAATTCAGTACTAATGTACCTCGAGAGAGGATGTTTGCTTTTTTTTTAAATTCAAAATTAGATTTTACGGAACGTTTCTTGCCTTTCCTGAAAAATCAGCAAAATGTGGCTTAGTCCCTTATTCCGTGCCACCCTTCAAATAATAAAAAAAACAAAAGCATCTATGAAAACCAACTTCATTCTGCGAACGGAATGTATTAGCTGCGAACACTTGTAGATTATTATATAATAATAATAATAATAATGAAATAATACGGTGGGTTAGGAAAAAAACGTTAAAAATGAAAAAGGCTTAGCAATGAAAAGTTTCATTTTTGGTACTTTGTAGTCCAGTCATCAGGTACTTCTGCATGGAAGTAACCGGACTAGGTGATCGGGATCACCTAGTCCGGTCTTGGGTGCAAATTTTGTCGGTCTGCATAATCAACTGTATTTATGATTTACATAAATTGAATTTGGTTTTAACGTTTGTAAAAGAAAAACGTTTTTAATTATGGGAATATAACAAAATACTATAATTGCAAAATTTAATTAATTTGATGAGATGAATTTATTGGCCTATATAGAAACCTTCTATGGATTAAATTATTAACTCAAAAAATTAATTAAAGATTACATTATTATTGTTAATAAAAGAATCTTCGATGAAAGAAAATGATCAAAAAATGAACACAAATTACTACTTTGCAGCGGTTTTCTAAATGTTATTTCTGTGAGAAGATATGGCAGAAAAAGTGATAATTTGAATGTTTGCTTTCTCTATAAATCTGAATTAGGAGAAAATGAACCACTAATTTATTTTAGTGAACATTTCTACTAAATATGCGAATTCAGATTTAGAGGGTAAATTTTTAATAATTCCCGAAATGATTGACATTTTTCCTTGTTATGGAGCTCATTTAAAGGTAAATTTCTATAGAATTTTACTAAAAAATATTAACGAAATTATGCAATTGTGCAATTCACTTGGAAGTTGGCATTAATATCCCTAATAAGACTCTCTTTTGTGCATTGTAGAATAAAATTCCCTAATAAGGGATCCAAAATTTTTCATCTCTTTTTCGAGTTTTTTCTTTAGGTACAAAAGGTTCAAGAGTTGAAAGTATTCTTTGCAAGAATTCATGTATGACGGAAGACTTTCGAATTGAAAAGCAACAGAACTGGAAATATGCAAGTTGTATTTAGATTTCTAATCCTTCGAATGGAAGAGTGATCTATCTTTTAAGCGAGCTTTTAAGTAACTTTTGAAAAGCAAGAAAAGGACAGAAATCGACTCGAGGTCAAGATTTAAATAAATTTAATTAAACCAATTTAAATAAAGAATTTAGTAGAGTAAAAAGAATTTTCTACAATTTTCTTTTAAATGTTTAGAGAAAAGGTCCTGTTTTATAGAATAGCAAAACGTGATCTATAATCCATAAGACTGACATAATTGAATAACCATATTGCATCAAGGATTATTGTAATGGCTTTTTGGATATCTCTTCGGAAATAATAATGCGTGGCAGAATACATATGCAATCGAAAGTTTTGTATCGATGGCTAGGGTATCCAAATTTCGCCACACATTATTGCGGAATTTAGCAGAGCGAATCACTATGGAGTAATCGGATGCATGATCACCACACATGCTGAAAATCATTGCGAAATAAATTATGTGAAAATGGGTCGAATGGTCGTAAGGGTCAAGTCGAATAATGCCATGTATGGAGTAAAATCATCTCCAAGACACTCTCTGGTTCTTTAATTGACATTAATCAGAACCAGAAGCTTTCGAGGTCAGATTTTCTCGAAACGTTGTTGCAAAGATTCGAGCAAAAATGATTATTTATGATATAAATTGCTTTTGTTTGAAATAAAAACGCCACTTTTGACACTACGATGAAAATTTAGCAAGCTACAGGATAAAAAATTGTTCTTCTGATAAAAAATTTGAGTAATAAAGTAACGATTTGTTTGGTTTTTATTGAAAACAAATGAGCAATCTGTGATCAAAGTTTCTGAGCACGAAGCATTTTTTGTTTGCTGAAATTGATAGCAGGAAACAACATTTTGTTCTCGAGGCACGGACTACCATCAACAGGTTTGTAGAGAAGGAATTTTTCGATTTACTGATAGAAAGGATTGATAAGCTGAAAGGAGAGAACAATGGTTTGAAACGCTACTTAACATAGAGATGTGAACAATCTTTGATGTCTCGTCCTAAGCACGAAACTCGTCTAACTGACCAAAATACCCGCTTTACAATAGTTAACGAGAAGTTTACTTTTCCACTTCTTCGGGAACCAATAAACTCGACGCTCATAAGTTAGAAGTACTAGAAAATGAATCACTGTAAAGGAGAAAGTTTCACTTTACAAGACTAGCAATCAAGTCGAAAATTGTTTACAAGAAGATAAATTTACTTCTGCTGCTGAAAAAAATCACCCTTTGATACTCAATAATTCTGTTTTGATATAAATCTGTGAAAATCGAAAAGAAATATGTGACGCGATCCGAGAAAAGGGACCTACTAGGCAAAAGTGAAATTTTACAGGGCGAGCGTTTGAAGAAATCTCCGCCGCTCCGCACGCGTTCAAAAACTCTTTTACCATAATTTATATCTTGTGAAATAATGCAGATAAAAAATTTTTGATTGCATGCGTAAAAAGATCAGTTAAAGAACTTATAGAATCCATCATAATCCGAAAATCGATTTTTTGCCTAGTAGGTCCCTTTTCTCGGATCGCGTCACATATAATATACAGGAAAATTGATTATAGTTGATTTGTTAAGTTAAGGTACGAATATATGAGATAAACTGGTCATTAGCTGATTACGAAGAGGCGCAATATGGTTTATGATCGGTGCAATATTATGATCGAATCGTAACATAACGACATTGCAGCGAGCAGGGATAACTCATCAGTTATAATCGAGCACTTAGTCCTCCTATTGCCTTGTCCTCTGAGTTCAATTCATGCCTGGTCAAACACGATACAATGGATTCTGTCTATATCTTTTAGCTGTCCCACCGGACATGAGTTTAGTATTCGACATCAAAATTTCAAAATTATGTACATATAATAATAATTAATGAATCGCAAACTCCAAAACGTGTAAACTATTAAACCAGTTATTATACAAATTAATTTAGAATTCGATTCAAATGGAAGCATCTGAAATTTGAAAGCTAATATGCTGGAAATGATTCAAACAGAAAATTTACAAATTTTATTGGAAGCTTTCATTTTTATAAGAAAATTTCAATTTTATTGAGAACTAAAATTATATACCATTGGATGTTAAAGTTAATTGTCGTTTGACATGAAAGTGGAAAAAAATATCTCAGTTGAACTTTTGATGACTGCAACGAAACCAGCAATTAAATCGTAAAAACATTATCAGAGTCTGTGTAATATTTTCGAAATATATATCGAAATATATTCGATTGCTAAAATTGAGGACGAGAATTTAGATTTCCGAATTATGAATTACGAAATTTCCAAATTTTTAACGAATGAATTAAACTCTGGAAATGAGTCTGCTTTAATTCTTCAGAATCTTCAAAAATCTTCAACAAAAATCTTATGGGTGATTACCAAAAAGTTGACCATATTAGATCACGAAATTTCCGAAAAAAATAATTATTCCATGCCGCCTAAAATATGTTGTTTTTTTTTTAAAGACGACCAACTCAAGAGAGTATGAAAAAACGAAATGGAGAGATCAAGGAATATATTTGTGATAGTTATGAATTCTATACAAACATAACTCCTATATACCTATGTTTTTGCGTAATAAGCATGGAGTCTTACTTGAATTCTGAATGTTTTTAAATAATGTGAATACATAGGAAGTTGATGTACAAATTTAGGAATAGAAATCATTTTTGGGGAGTTTGAGAGGAAAAAATGAAGTCGGACGTCCCTAACCTCAAAAGTCACTAAGTTCGCAATTTACGACATTCGACCTTGAAAATATAAATATTTTAAGAATCTTTTAAAAATATTCCAAAAACAGGTAAAAATTATTAAAAATATGGAAAACATATACCCAAGAGAGTATGAAAAAACGAAATAGAGAGATCAAGGAACATATTTGTGATAGTTATGAATTCTATACAAACATAACTCCTATATACCTATGTTTTTGCGTAATAAGCATGGAGTCTTACTTGAATTCTGAATGTTTTTAAATAATGTGAATACATAGGAAGTTGATGTACAAATTTAGGAATAGAAATCATTTTTGGGGAGTTTGAGAGGAAAAAATGAAGTCGGATGTCCCTAACCTCGAAAGTCATTAAGTTCGCAATGTATGACATTCGACCTTGAGAATATAAATATTTAAAGAATCTTTTAAAAATATCCCAAAAACGGGTAAAAATTATTAAAAATATAGAAAACTTCTGTGATTGCGCGATTTATTTGATATTGACTACAAATCTTCAGTATATCCTCTCGTTTAATAAAATTTTGAATTAATAGTTCGATAAATATAACATTTTGTAAAACATATTGTGCAAAAATAGTGATTATTATTGACTGCTATTTGGAAATACTGACGAGAAATCGATTTTCAACTGTAAGAAAATCTTCGTTAGCCTAAAATTAACAAATCTACGTCGTATTTTGTATATCGTTGGTAATATTTCATTGGCTATAGAGTTTATTTCTTAAGATCTACTTGCCTAAAGTTTTTACCCAAAAAAATTTAGTACAACTAAAGTGAAAATAACAATCTATAAATAAACAAATAGTTAAATAAATAAATTAGACAAATCAAAAATTCTTGTGAGGAGATTGTTTCATAACTTAAAAGTAAAATTCATTAAAGTGAACTTGAGCATAGGTAGTAAAGGGACGTGTGCATACTGTGATAGTGGTACCTGCTGAGAGCTTGGATATCAAGAGTCTACTCACTCTCTCTCTCTCTCACACACACACACACACACACACGCGCGCGCGCACACGGCCGAACGTTGTGAGGATCTCTTCGACAACCTGAGCAACCACTGCCATAAAAGCCTGACTGAATAAGTCGTCGCATGTTTTTATTATTAGTTTATATTATTTTAGTGACACAAAACACAAAACTTGGAGACAGACTTTGGAGCGATTTTTCGCATCTTTAACTGTAAAATATTCAACTTATCACTCCATAATCATCTTTTGCAACTAATTTCAATCGATTTTAATAAGCCCAAATTATTAAAGAAAATATTTCTGATAATATTTAGCAATTTTCTATTTTAAATTTGTAGTTTGGGATATCGCGTAACCTGACATTTTTCAAACATTTTTATTTATAATTTCTAAACCAAATCGTCTAAAATTTGTAAACTTTCCTAAATTGTGCCCTGATGTGAGTACTTTGCTCAGATATATTTAGAAAAAATGAATTAATCACAGGATATGTGAAAAATGATAGGGACTTAAAATGGGCAACTTTTCAGCAATCACCCATATATACATTCAGGATTTTTGAAACTCTCTGCAATTTTATAAAATCCTTCATAAAAATTTTCTGAACTTTACGACAAACTTTTAGAATCTTATAGAATATTTTAAATTTTATATAGACCTGTAGATTCGTTAAATCTTCTCATTTAACGAATTAATTTTATTTTATTTAACGAGTTTAATCTCAGAATCGTTTATAGTAATCTCGATTTTTTAGAATGTTTCAGAATAAAAGTCCCGTCCGGATTTTTTTTAAGAATATCAAAAAGTCTACAGAATTTTTGGAAGTTTCTGAAACAGTCTAGTATATTGTAAAATATTAAAATTTTTTGAGATATTCCTTAAGCTTTTATAATACTATAATATTATTATAAAATTTAATGAGAGGTTGAGCACTACTAATTTTAGGTGTACATCAATTTAAGAAGTCTCTAAATATCTCTCTCTCTCTCTCTCTCTCTCTCTCTCTCTCTCTCTCTCTCTAAATATTAGCATTTCTGTTGACTTGGTAAAAGTTATTTTAGTTCTTTTCATGTAGGAATTGCAACGGCAGGTATACGCAACCAATTTTTCAATTTTCGCTATACTGATCAATCCCTCAGTTTTAATTAAAACTATCTTTTTAATTTTTGATCAATTTTGGTATTACATTGCAAGTAAACATTTGATTGAAGTACAATATTTAAAATTCAATTCTTTTCCAATTTATAACCAATTAATTAATTTGATTAACTGTTTGCTAAGATAACTAACTGTTTGTAACTGCTATTAAATAAAGAAACTTTAACTAATCTTAGCATTATAGTATGTATAAAAAAATATCAGAAAAATTAATTATTACTCTACAATCAGGTCTTCATTAACTCCTTAAGTACCTAAAAATGATTTTTTTATCGTTAGAAATAATTTAGGGAAATTTGATTTTAGAAGTGTTCGAAGAGGTTAGATTTTTTTCAGGAAAAGATTTTATCTCTTTTTTACAAAAAACATTTTTCAGATGGTATTGCCCCATTTTCGTTTGAAAGAGAAAAGATTACTTTTCAAGAGAAAAATATAAAACCATAAGAAAATTACTTATTTACAAAATTTTACTTTTTACAAATCCTTTTTTTTACAAAACCTCTTATCGCTTCTTTTAAAATTTTAAAGAAATGTACGTTTTTCATGAATAATAGCTCATTTTGCGTCGGTAAAAAGATTCTTGGGCTCATTTTAAAGATGATTTTCCATACATTCTAATCATTAATTTAAAAATTAAAAAAAATTTCCCTTCATGGAATAAGAAGTTTAAATATTAGCTTGACATAAAAAGTCATTATAAAAATTCAAAAAATTCTTTTTATTAACTTTGAAAAAAAAAATTAAACTAATGCATGGCACGTGTAGCATATATACGAATTTTAAATAAAATTTTAATGGTACAACGTCCTATTGCAAGCTAACCTTTTTAAGTGCTATGAATAAAGATTGCTTGCGATTTTTTTTATCAGTAAGAGAATAACTTTGGAAAAAATATCAAACAAACATATGAGACGTGTAGCATATGGTACGAATTTTAAATAAAATTTTAATGGTACAACCACCTATTGCAGTGCTTCACGGTAGTGCCTAAAAATAAAGAGTGCTTACTATTCTCAGAAAAAATGCTGTACCGTAAGTATTGCTTTTCTTTTAGTTTCTTTATCGTGAAAATAATATGTATTTAAAATTAATTACCTGCCTTGGAAAGTTGATTTTATATTTTAAAAATAATTTTAATTAAAGAGATGAACAAAGAATTTAAAATATTTAAAAAATATGAATTACCTTAGTTCATAATTTCATATAATGTAATAATTTCTCTTTGTCCTTTTTTGAGTTAATTTAGCATAATATATTGAAATTTATTAACCATACTTTGTACAATTGTAGAAAAGATGGTAGATTTTGTTTTTATTCTGGTAATTTATTGACATACTAGTTGAAGAAACGACAATGTTTTTTTTGCCGTTCGGCAAACATTCTCAAGTCATGGTGCTAACCTAAAATATAGACAACAATATGAGTTTTTAGTTTCAAGATCATTAATGTACTATCTAGTTTAGAGATTAAAGTTTCAAAATTTACATATTTACAATTGTGTCAATATACATATGAGTCGTTCCCAAAAAGTTGTGAAATTCAAGTCCCGATAGTTTAACACATTTCCATTATTTAATATATGTTCTTGAATACCATTAGAATAAAGTACGTTTACATATAAGTATTTTTTGGGTAGAATTTCAAAATTTTAGCCTTTGGTTAGAAATGGGAAATTAAAATGTACAGTCAAAATCACAGAAAATCCCTGCATATAATTCTAATCTGCAGCAAATTAAGAAATCGGAAAACAAAAGACGGTTTCAATAGAATAATGATCCACTTCAGATCAAAATAATACCGCTGCAGATTAAAATAATTTTCCACGATTTACTGTGATATCAACTCGATAATTTGTCCGTAAATACAGATTCATAAACTAAAATTGAGAAATAATTGCAAAAAAATTTTATAAATGATACTCATATGAGTCATTTGTATTAAATTAGAAAGTCTAAAAATTATCAACAGAGATAAATATTTTAGATTTGAAGGTGTTTATAAATGTTTAGAAGCCTGTTCCTGAAGTTTCAAGTCCACTCGGTAACAAACTCATTACTTTTATTCGTATGCAAGTGCTCATAGAAGCATAAGCATGTTCATTATCGCAGCTTAAAAAAATTCAACAAATTATGCACCGTACGATTTATAATAATGTCCACTCGATAACCCATTTTTAAAAAATTTTAATAAAAATGTAATCGAAAATCCGGAGACACAGTCAAATAAAGCGCGCAAAAATACATTTTTACAGAATTAAAAAATTTTATACATACATTTTATTTATACATATTTTTATTTTATACATACATTTTATTTATACATATTTTAAAAATAATTTTGAAATTTATTTTTCTTCGTTTATTGAATGTCCACTCGATAACCCTCTCCTAATGTGTATATTATTTTTACACGTTTATCACTATAAAAATGATTCTTGATCTCTTGAATTGGTATTTTCGTTCTATTTTGAATTAGAAGTAATGGCAAAAATTTTTTGGCTACTTCTGAGTTTTTTTTTAAATCGATAGTCCATATTTCACAACTTTTTGATAACGACCCATATGTATAATACTTTCGACAGTTGTTTAGTAAAACAAATCATTTAACAAGGGGAAAGCAATAATTCTATATTTCTTATCAATACATTCATAATCATACGAAAGTATGTTCACCAAGTTTCTAAAGATACTTATATTCTAAAGGTGCCAGTGAATTTTCAAGAAGAATGGATTATCTAATTATGCTTTCGACTTTGGCGGTCATTATGATTTCAGCAGAAGTTGTAAAGAATAAAATTGAAATACCTAGGCCTCAACGATGTGAACAATGGAAGATAAGTAAAATTGAAACGTATCAAGTTTGTGCCAGTGATGGAAAATTTTACGAGAAATGGCTGTTCGATTGTACATTAAACAATTTGAGAAATAACTTGCATTGGCAAAACACAGGTCGGCAAAATAATACAATATACATTTATGGAACTATTTAAAAACTTTAATTTATTTTGAACTTGAAAAAAAGTTCTCTAGGTTTATAATCGTTTTATTACTTTTTCAGAGAAAAGGTTCAGAAAAGTGGATAAGAAGTACTGTAAGAATGAAAAACCCGAATTTGTAAAACCGGAGGAGTGCCTTTGTTATCGTAATTTGGATCCTATTTGTGCCAGCGATAACATAACTTATACTAACAAATGCGTGTTTTCTTGCAAGGTTCAAAACGCCAAAGACGAAGCTGGTATGCCAAATAGAATTGTACTAATTAAATTGGCCAAGATATTCAATTTATCTTCTTTGATTTGGAAAAGTTTGATTTTTATTCTCTTTATTTTTTGCAGGAAAAAATTTAAGAATAGTTCATTCTGGAAAATGTCGGGGGAATGACAAGAAGAAGGAAAAAAACCCGAAGAATCTGATAGTCAATGCCTTAGAGAATATTCGTACTGGTGTTGATATGCTTCTAACTTACTTTAAAAACGGTTTTTAGATTTTTAATGCATTCTGAATAATTAAAAAAGAGGATTAAGTTTTACAATCTTCCTGTTTAAAAATTGTAATTTTAGGATTAATTAATATATTATATATTTCTGATAGAATCTAAATTCTTGTTAAGGAAATATTGTTTCTTGAGAAGAGTCTATTAATAGTCTTGAAATTTTTGCAATAGTTCATTAAAATACGCAATCTGTTTATTTTTAATGTGATGTTCTGCAATTTTGAAAATTTTTATCCATTTTTTGTATTATTAAAATTCTATGCAACGTTATCTTTAAAATGAGCCCATGAACTTTAAGAAACAATGATTATTTCGAGAGATATTACTTATTATAACAAAAATTTTTGGATATTTTTGCATAGTCTGAATAATTCTGCCGTCCAAAGTAAAAAGATACGTAAGTGACTTTGTAGCTTAGGGTTATTCTCTTTAACCTAGCAATGAAAAAGTCGACCTAAGCGACAATGTCACTTATGTACCTTTTTACTTTGGACGGAAGAATTGTCGTATTGCCTGTTTCTTGAGTTTATTTTTCTCAGAATTTTTACACATTGTTCGGATTTTTATAAAGCCTTTGTAACTTCGTTTGGGCCTACTTTCAAATTAGGTGTCTAATTAATCGAATTCGCGCAACAAAAGAAAACTATGTGTTTATAAATTTTTTGTTGTTGTCTTTTATGTTCCACCATAAATTTGGATAGGATTGGCTGATTTACATGATTGTTTTAAAATGTAGGTAATAAGAAGATTTTGAAAGACTGGAATTTTTTTTTTAATTATGGAAGATTTTAGAAGAATCTGAAGGATTTTGGAAGAGTTCGAAGGATTCTGGAAGACTTCGGGACGGTATAGAATTTTTTGGAAGAATGTTAATAGATTTCAGATCAGTTTGGAAGATTCTGGAGGATTTTAGGAGATTTTAGAAGTCTTTTGTAGATTTTAAAAGATTCTCAAGGAATCTAGAAAAATTTAGAAGATTTCATTCTACAGAATTTTTGGAACTTTCTGAAAACAGTCTAAAAGATTCTTTAAGATTATGGGAGTCTTTTGTAGATATTAAAGGGTTCTGGAGAAAACTGGAAATTCTGGAGACCAGAATATTATTGAGGATACTAGAAGATTCTGAATAATTTTAAGATCTTAAAAAATTATTACAGGAGCATCCAGGTGATTCTAAAACAGTCCCAAATATTCTTGAAGAATTTTCACAAATTCCAGATACGTTTTGAAGATCCTAGAGGATTTTAGGACATTTGGGGAGTTCTTTCATAGATTTTGAACGATTACAAAAGATTCTGGAAAAATCTAGAAAATTTTATACGATTATAAAAGAGTTAAAAAGATTCAAAACTTTGTAAATAATGGAAAATTTCAGAACACATTGAAAGAGTTTTAGAATGTCATTTGTCATAAGTTGCTAATCGGAATATCGAATAAAAAAAGATGAAAAAGGAATAAAATTTTCAAATAAAAGGATTTTTGGGAATTTGGAAAATAATAAGAGGAATAGGGGGAGGGGTAATAGGGGACTGACTCTAATTACTGAAGCACTCTTATAATGTTTTATCAGCAACCTCTCAACTGAAAAAAAGATAATTAATTGATTCGCCTGTACCAACATACTTGTTTGATTCCAGTGATTATTTTTCCTTACAATTAAAGAATAATCTCAAGTGCATAAGGAACGTGCTGCGGTCGGTAACTTGACTCCTCGCACTGACGAAAAATATCGCTTTGACTTAATGGAGTAAAATGGAGGAAAAAGTAACAGAGCCTTCTTTGATTAGTTAAGGGTGTGTAAAATGTAGCGCATTAAAGATAACTCCTCGAATAAACGGTTTGCTTGTTGAGGTTTTTTTGTTGGATTCGCCCACGTGTATGCTCTACAAATACATCCTTCGAGTTCTATAGATTAATTAAAGCGGATCATCCGGAGCAATTAATCTGTTAAGCTCGTTTCGAATTCGTTCAGACGTATCGTGGGAAATATATAATTTAATTTTTCTGACGAGTGATTTAAAGCGTTTAAACAGTAAGCCTTTTTTAAGCAAAATTCAAAAATGAGAAAAAGATAAATAAAAATTGATAAAGGGAAATTTTAAAATTATTAAATAAAATTAATAAAAAAATAAATAAAGATAAAAAATAAATAAATACAAATTAGGGAAAATTTGATGTACTAATGCTTAAAATTTTGAAGCTGTAGAAATTAAAATTCATTACTGAGGGAAACTATTTTAAAAGTACCAAAACTTGAGGCAACACTGTGAAATTAAATTAAAAGTTCCAGGAAAAAACAATGATAAATATTTACAGCTTGAAATCTTTCAAATTTTGCACATTTTTCCCCAACTTCTAGAATTATATGGAAGTTTTTCTTGAAGGGCACCAAATAACCCAAAGTGTAATTTTATTATTACGGAAAAAATATTCGTATTTTCTTTAAGATAAACGATCCAATTAACAACTGTAATTTTAGTTTTTAATTTATTTATTCAATTACAATTAATTTTAAATTGATAAATACTGAAATTCAGTTTTTAATATTAAAAACTATTTTTAATGCGTTTACTATAGTATTTTGTCCAATCTTAATCCCTTTTTCTATTTACAAGAGAATTTAGAATTCTATTAGAATTTTGAATTTTGAACTTAATTGGAACTCGATATATTTTTATAAAAAGTTGTATCGTTATGGTTGGCCTGATTTCAGTTTCTGTCAACAGGACGAAACGAAAGTCACTCGTCCATTGACTCGTGAGAGATTAAAGTTCCACCTTCGCAAAGTTAGTGGATCGCTCATTCCTTTCGTGTTATAGTCGAGTTAAGAAGTTAAACTGATCCTATACATATCTGCGGTTTATGACTCTCACAGGTACTTCAGGAAACAAACATTACCGCCGGTAATTCGAATCATTGGGCAACGTGGAACGATTTCATTTTACGAGATTATGTCCCTTCTCGAATTTTAATCCAGAGATGTTATCTCCCGTTTTAATATCTTCAAGATGCATTTCATTCTTGAAAAAAATCTATACTTATTTTACTTTTTTACTTCAGTAAATATCGAGCTTCTGCTTGATAACCTTCTAGTTACTGATAAATTATCTAAGAGATACAAATTTTATCGCACGTCAAACTTTATGATATGAACACATTCTATCCACGTTTTTCCTTGTTTTGATAATTTAAAAGGCGATTTTTCAATGTACACAGAAAAAAAGAATACTTAAAATTGTTACACCTTAAAATGGTTTGGATTAAATTCAGTATAATTTGTCTTAATTTAAACAGTATTGGTCTAAATGCTACCTAAACGTTAACTGAATTTCAAAATTGATTTTGAAATTCAGAATCAAGTTTCTTTCTTTCTTTCTTTCTTTATTAAATGCTCTTGGTAAAATCATTATTGGGCAACCAAGATATTGTTACATGGGCTTTCGTATTGACTAAATAGTATCTTATTTTAGTTCTTATTCTAGTTATATTTAATATATTGCACTACTGTAGGAGAATGCAGTCCGAAGACATTCGATGAAAAAATTTTGCTTAAAATTTAAATTGCTTAAAAACAAATCAATTTTTGCTTAAATGCAGAAAAATTTTACTGAATTTAATCCAAACAATTTTAAGGTGTAACAATCTAAAGTATTCTTTTTTACTGTGAACTTTTGGTGTGAATTTGGTTGGATCTCATTATGAAGAATTTAAACCAACTGAAATTTTTATTGTGATTTCATTTGTTTCTAAGTCTTATTTTTTTCTGCAACCCAATTTGAGAAGAATTCGGCGTTACAGAAATTGATTTAAATTTAATACCACGTTACCTGAATTTCACAACTGAGTCTTAAATTCAGACAAATTTTATTTAAAATCAAATCAATTTTTGCTTAAATCCAGTCAAATTTTACTGAATTTAATACAAACAATTTTAAGGTGTAACAATTTTAAGTATTATTTTTTACTGTGTAAAATGAAGATCACTGTTTTACTTTCTTTTCTTTTATTGTCTTCACTTAAAACAATTTTAAGGTGTAACAATTTTAAGTATTTTTTTTACTGTGTAAAATTTACTGTCATTTTTTGTTGTTCTCTTTTATATATTTTGATAATTTTTTAAATTCCAAACTCGCAATGATATCTACAAAATTAATTTAAAAATCCAATAAAAATGATCAATTCTAAACAATTTTCTCTGCCATGCTTGTTGTCTTTCTCAGCGCGCGACATTTAAAATTCAAATCGACACATGTGCCTTGACATGAAAATCACCAACACGCGTGCGCGATAACAATTAAACTTAAAGTCGCCTTTTTTCACTTTCCAAATTATTTTTCCAGACTACTCCTTTTCAGATTACCTCCTTTCGTTATTTCTGTTACACTTTTTCATTTCACCCTGAATTCTAATACTGTTTTTCACTCGCACACGATTCGAAGTCAAAATGCGACTCCAGTTATACGACCACGCAGGTGCACTCGTAGCGCGATAAGGAAACGAATCCAGGGGACAAAAAAAAACGAATAGCAAGTAAAGAAAGGAAGGCTCGAGAAGTAAACCCGTCGATCTCGCTCGGTTGGAGCGAAGCTCGGCTTTGGACCTCGCGCTAATCCCTCATGTCGGTTTCCGACCCGAATCTTCGACCGATCTCGGTTAAAGTCGGTTTTATTCGAGTGTTTGGCGTGGGTGGAAAACGGGCCGGTAGCAAAGAGAACTCGATTACCCGAGTGGTCTAGTCTAGGATATGCGATTTGACCGTTCAGGAATCTAGATTCTAACTCTAGGCGTCTGACTAGAATTTTATTATCGCCTCTCTGGATAACGAGTTGCTTCGGTATATCTTCGCGATGCGCAAATTATTGCATTTGCACACGCAGCCAGTCTGATTAATTAACCCTCGATTATTCCTTGGATAATTACCTAGACCAATTCTCTGCTGGAGAAGGACTATTAATAATCAGGCGAAGTGCAACGTGTAATCACTCACCCCATAATCTTTTTTCATTTTACGAGAAATGAATTGTCAAATTTTTTAAGATTAAAAAAAGTTTAAACCGTGGTCTTGAGACTTCAAAATTTTACTGTAAAATGTAAATCCTCAATTTAACACCGAATTTTCCTCAAAATGAATTGCAACAAAAACGATACTCGAAAACAACTGAAATTACATTGAAAATTTTAATTTTTTTCAATTATTCAAAATAAAATGCAACAAAATTCACACAAATGGTTTTCTGCCTTTCGGGCCTCGGAACATTATATATGTTTCGGTCCAAACCCGGTGAGCGATCAATCCTAGGATCGAGCGGTCGCTCCGCAATCGGACCAACACTCCTTGGTCCAAGCCCGAAATAGCTATGTACTTTGGACTTCGACCAAAATACATTGGACCATGTGCGGAGCGTCCAAACCACATTGGTCGAAGTCCGAAATGACTTTCTTATTCTGATTTCTCTTCGTACTGATTTTAATTCAACGTAATTTCATGTATAAAAATTATTGAATGTACTCAGTGGATCATACTGAATGTCTGATAAGCCATTTGCCAATTCTCATTGAAACGATAATACATTTATACAATCAAGAAAATGAGGAAATCAGAGTTTCCTCTTATATTCTTAATGAAAAAAACACTTTATTACTCCGAATTTTTTAATAAAAATTTATTTTTTAAAAATAAAAATCTGAATTATTTTTTAAAAATAAAAATCTAAATAATTGATTAAATATCTTACTTGATTGCAAAAAACAAATGGTGAAAAAAGATTCTACTACGGCGTTTTCAGTCTTAGAGCTGAGAAAAAATTTCTTCAAGAAAAAGTATTTGACGGATTTAAAAATTATTTTTTTTAATGCAAAAAATTGCTGATATCATCGAGTTTCAGCACTTCGACTTTTTTCATCTATTTTGACAATCAATAAAATTTCTCCGAAAATCAGTGGAAATTTACTAAAATTCTAGTGGATGTTTACTGATTTACCAGTAGAACCTGTTTCTGAAATATCAGTAAGCATTACTTAAATTTCAGTAATTGTACCTGATAAATTAGTGAACATTCATTGAAATTACAGTAATAATTCACTAATTTTCAGTCAAATTTCACTGATTGAAATAACTGGAAATGGGTGACTAAGAATCAGTGAAATTTCACTGATTCAAACTAATAAGAGAGTTGTTTTCCCATTTCATGTTCACTTTTGAAAAAAATTTTTCTCTGAACTCTAGGTTCTAAACAGAAATATCAAAATATAATTTTCATCAATTATTGTAAATAAAACATAATGATATCATGAGAAAAACCTTTCCTGTGAAAAAAATGAGAGTTTAGATAATGTAATTATAATGATATCAGATTAATTTTTGTAATAATAATTACAAATATTAGTTCATAACTAGAAAAATATTTTTTCTCGTAAAAATGATCGATATTTACATTTGTTTAAACAATTTTTCGTTAATAATAAAAAAACTTATTGGTGATAAACTTTCATCAATACAAATATCTTTTCAACAAATCTGAAAACGGTTTAATGAAAAAAAATTTGACTTTGTGAAAAGTGTTTTTAATATTTATTTATTCAATTGCTTACAACCTACTCAAAAAAATGTCTGGTTAAATTAACCAGAATTCTGGTTAAATATGCTCTTACTATTTTTTCTGGTTAGAGTAACCAGAATTCTGGTTAAATTGACCAGAAATTCTGATTAAAACAATCAGAATTCTGATTACTTTAACCAAAAAAAATTGTAAGGATATAGTAATATATAGTAATATAGTAACCAGAATTCTGGTTAATTTAACCAGACACTTTTTTGAGTGCAATATTTATAGTTATTTTCTAAAATTGAAAACGCCGTAGTAGAATATTTGTTTATACAATTCGTTTATAGTAATTAGGTAAAACATTCATTCAACTATGCATGTACTATGAATGTATTATCGTTTCAATAATTGGCAAATGTTTATCTGACATTGAGCATGATCCACCAAGTACATTCATTAATTTTATACGTTTAATTGGAGTAAGTATGAGTGGAAATCAAAACAAGAAAGTCATTTCGGACTTCGGCCAATGTGACTTGGACACTTCGCACAAGGGCCAATGTATTCTGGCCCAAACCCGAAGTATGTACATAGCTATTTCGGGCTTGGACCAAGGAATGTTGGTCCAACTGCGGAGCGACCGGTCGATCCTA
>JBAGKK010385825.1:0-18484 GCA_037177015.1 Euceroptres primus
ACAAGAAATATAAAATAATCCTAAAATTATGAGTAAAAAATACAATAGTAAAATCCTTACGTTCTGGACGTAACAAAATTTTTTCATTTTACAACGAAGTAATTTGCCGATCTATAAATTTTTTTATTTTACAACGAAGCAATTTGCCAATCTTTAAATTTTTTTATTTTACAACGAAGTAGATCTTAAGAAATAGACCCATAGTCAATGAAATATTATCAACGGTTGTTGTCAATCCAAGTTTTTTCTGCGAAGCTGCATCAGTTATTTTTTAAAACACTATTACATATTCCGTGTTTAGTGAAACGATGTATATTATTTTAAGCAGAATTTGAAAGGGAAAAGTGCAAGTATTCAAGATAACACAATATATTCCTTACATCAGATTATTAGAGTATTGGACCGTTAGAAGATAATTTGTCAACTACAATCTACATGAACATAATCGCGCCAAAGAATCGTGGTGTCAGCTGGAACGTCTTTAACCGAGGACGAGTGATGTCACTTGAATATTTTTACAATAGAGACTCGGACAACCCGTGCCACGGAACAAATTGCTGTAGAATATTTGTAACATCTTCCCCCTTTTTATTTGACGTTGAAGCCTAAGATCTAAGTGTTCAGATAAAAATGGATGGTTGGAACAACCAGTTTGTCAGTGAGTGCATGGTGGAGATAATACAAACTTTTATACCAAAATATTTGTCTCAACTATTTCATTAATTGATGCATTTGTACTAAAGAAGTTACATGAAATTTGGCAGGATGAATGTCTGTGAATTTTGGAAAATAGAAGTTAAAATTTTGAACTTCTAAAATTAACATATATTACAGAAAATTCTGTAATGTGAATCCAGCAGATTCTTTCCGTGTAAAAATACCCAGGTAGAAAACTTATGTATGTATAATTTACGTACAATGAATTATCAATAACTATGCAAAAAATTATGCATATCCGGCAAAGTTGAAGGTATCAAAATGTTGCAAACGAATGATAATTAGTTTTCAACTTTTTGCAACATTTTGGTACCTTCAGATTTACTGTATGCATAATTTTTTGCATAGTGACTATCGATAATTGATTATACATAAATTCGGCATAATTTTTTTCTCCTGGGTAACAATTTTATGAGGGAACTAAAAAAAAATTGTCAGTATCTCTATAAGTCTATGGCTATGTGTATGTCTATACTAACAAAGTGGTTGGTCCAACCATTCACGTTTTTCAATGTAGGTGTAAAGTGCACTGCTATTACATTATACATACCCTCAAGAGTGTACACACACACACACACACACACACACAAAATACATAAGTCTCCACATATGAATGAATATACGACAGTATTATGCATACGTTAATGTCTATACATATATAACAGCAATGTAATAAAAACACCGATCCTATCAGTAGCGGGTGTACACGTGCGCGAACCGTCTTTTTTCGCGATTCACTCCAAGGCCTCGAATTCGCTTTATCCTTCTCATTTTCCACGCGCTCGCATTAATGTTTTTTTCCTCTACTTTGGTTCCGCGGTTTAGCGCCGTCTGCGACCATGAAACTCGTTGCTCGCACATCAAGATATCCAAACAGAGAGCGGAAGTGCTTGGACTGATAATTATTCGATACAATCCAAGGCATTTCTTCGACAGTATATTTTAACGACATTGACTGTTATCTTGCATGAACCACCAGCAACAGCTGGTAGTAGGTTTGCGAGTTTTTTTTCCCCCTACAAACTCGTATTTTTAACGACGGTTTGAAATCGAGAAGTTTTTCCGTTTGAGGACTTTTATTTGTGTTGAGACTCATAATGCAGAAGAATTATTATTAGGAAGCTGACACTGACTTCAAAATCGAAATGAAACCGAATATGAAGACAAACAAACGGTAGTTTTAAAAAAATCTCCTTGATTTACAAAAGCAGGAACTTTGAAATTTCAGAACCTTTCAAAATTAAAATACTGTTAGAAATGTTAATAATTTTACTGCATTGTTACTATGCAAAGGTGCAGTAAAACAATAATGGTATAGGAATCTTATATTGCAATAAATGTGTAGTAAAATTGCAATACATGTATAGTAATTTTACAACACAGTTTTCTTTAATTATTAAACATTATTATTAAATATGAAGTATTATTTTCTAATTTAGCTAGTCCGACAGAAACTAGCATCAGTTTAAGAACCACTGAAAAAATCAAGAAATAACAAACAGAAAATCACTGGTGTGAATTTTTTGCACTTCATTTTGGATAATTTAAAACAATTAAATTTTTCATTGTGATTTCATTTATTCTGAAGACTCATTTTTGTTGCAACTCTCAATTTGAGTTTGAATTCAGCGTTAAATTGATGATCACCATTTTTCTGTGGTCATACTTCATTGTTCATTTATGTACGAACAAATTTTTTACCAACTTATCTTTTAATTTCAAATATATTTTCAAGATTAACCAAATCCACGAGAAACTAACATTAACTGAGAATATGAGGTGCTAAACTGTATAGTAAAATTATTAAAACATGTCTAGCAAAATTATTAAAAGGTGTATAGTAAAATTATTAAAACATGTCTAGTAAAATTATTTTACGTCTAGGCAAACTACTTTCAATACATTTCTAGTAAAATTGACATAAATTTTTCCAACAGTGAAGATTTCAGATGAGGAAGCTTTCGAGTTAAAAATCTTTAAATTATTCGAAACCTTACAATTTTAATGTATCCTCAATTGATCAGTCTTTTATAAATTTATGTGGGTAACCCCGGACCCATTAATTTTTAATGAGACAAGACCCTTTTCTTTCCAGAGAGCAGAATACGAAGGTCGATTAACATCCAATCTCTATACGACGATATTACAGTGTCAGAAAAAACTTCAAACACTTTAGTTGAAGTTTTATTCACTGAATGAGTTTGCAACCAAAATACATAAAGAAAAAGTAGTTGTAGGCGCCTGGAAACTAAATACTCAGGTGAGGTATTTGAGGTTTTGAACTATCAGAAATGAATGAAATATTTTTTTATTAAACTCTTTATCTCAAACTATTGTTCTAGCGGTAAATAAGAGGAATCATTAAAATCTTTTTAATCATAAATCAAACAAAAATATTTTAGAACAAATTTGAATTTAAAACAAACAATAAATAAAAATAATTAAAGATTATAAATTATATTATAAATTAAATTATATTGTTATTATTAAAGATAATAAAACAAATAAAATTTGCGTTCATTTGAACATTTAGAACTTCAAACATATGCTCATGTGTACCTCACGCGTGACAATTGATGAAACTCGACAAAAATACTTAAGTCGTTACTATCTTACATGTAATACTGATAAGTTCGCGTCCTATATATATATATATATATATAAAATGCCAAAAACCACGTATATTTTTCAAATTACTTTTTAAAATCGAATATCAAATGTCATTTCAGTATTAATATAATCGATGACGTTGATTATATTCATTATTAAAGTACCTAAAGACTTGAATTGAAATGTTCTAAAACTTGTCTATAATACGTATATTTAGATACATATTCATGAAAATTCCTTCAAAGTAAATTGCTGCTGAAATTTTTAATGAATTGATATTCGCATAAAGAAAATTGGCAGAGCGGATTCGGCGATTAAAAGACTTTTATCAAAAAGACGAACCACTTCCTTTCCCAGTTTGCAATAATACCACAAAGTTAGAGTTATAAATCTGTATAGTTAGATTACATGGAATAATCGTACAAAAAAAACTTGATCATTTTAAGTATGTCATTTTATACAATTCACAATTTTCATCTTCAAAAAATAATATACCAATTCACGTGGCGATTTAGAACCATACTCCACGTGAACTTGTGCAAAATGTGGTTGCCTATCAATGGGCAACATGTTTGCCTTTAGACGACAACAAACCGTATATATCTGTATATTTTAAGTCTTTTCATCTGAAACACGTAATACCAAATGTTTATGAAACTGAACGATTTTACATATAATATTCTTCAGATATTTTTAAATCTGTTTAATCTCTAAAAGAAAAGGTTCCGAATTTATGACTCTCGATTTTCAAGAATTCGAACTGGATAAACTTTCCAAGTTCGAACACTGAAAAAAAATTTGGTTGGACCAACTATTTAGTTCGTGATATGCCTCTGCTATTTTATTAGTTGGGACAACCATTTTATTTCTTACAGTTGAAAATTCAATTAATTTTATCAACTAATAAAATGATTATTCCAAATAAAGAGACATATTTTACAATCTAGGGAGTTATCATTTTTTCAGCAATTAATCGTTTATAATCTTATTCAGTGTTTCAAAATTTGAAAGGACTTGGAATTGGGAGCGTATCCGGAGGTAGATTCACAGATTCCAAAAAAAGTATAAGATTACTTACTTGTGACCACAATTTTAAGCAATCTAATCTTCATGTTGTTTCCAAGAATCCTATCAAAGTTCAAGCATCTGAAACAGAAAAAGTTTATGGATCAATATAAATTGAAACCCAACTTCATCTACTATTTTGTATTATTAATTGTGTTTTTCTTTTAACGTCCTGAACATAAAGGAAAATTTGACTCTTATTTCATTACTTAGTGAAAAAAGGGCCTGTAAAATAGAAATAAAAAGCTCATAGTGTCTTTGTAGACAGAAGAGTGAATGGTGAAAACTGTATGGTTGACTGAGTGAAATAGCGAGTGGCGCAAACCGTAGAAAAGAGGTAATTCGAAAGTCCCAACGGCTGAGTCAACCCATTGATTTTCACTCCCGGTAACGTGGGCGGGAGCAAATAACGAAAGTGGCCAACTAAACCTTCAAATTGCAAGCATTTGTGCGAATTGCAATAGACTTCAGACAACAATTTATCTGGTTTTTAGAAAAATATTCATTGTCGCCCTTACTTTCCATATAAAACTCACTCAAAAAAATCTAAACTTTCAATTTCCATAAAAACCATAGTAATAATAATACCGATCTCCCAAGGTACAGTAACGAATCTAAAGAAGAAAATTGGACCAATTATTTATAGTAAAAATTTTAAACACATTTAGATTTAATTGTTCAAGAAAATCCCTTGTACAAAAAGACATTATAGGAAAAATCTTGTAACCTAATTTAATCTTTAAACATTTAAAATAATCTTTAAAAAATCTTGTAACCTAATTTGATCTTTAAACATTTAAAATAATCTTTTAAAACCACCAAGAACCACAATCTTTCTCTCACTTTTTTGAAAAAAGGATACTTGTTTAAAGATGGAATACATCCGTGATTTAAAACAGTTGTTAATAAACGAGCATAGGAATGAATTATACAGAGCAAGTTGCACTCATATTAAATGTAATGGCCGTAATAAATTATGCGAATGAACTGTAATCGTTCAAGTGCTCCGCGAGGTGCGACATCGCTCGAGTTTGTGATGAATTGTAGAGCAATAATGAAGTTCATCTACATAGGCTGACAATCTCTTGCCCGTGAATAAGAAGCATGCCTTGTTAATTACAATAAATTTTCCAGCAAGAAACTTCGTATTCTAGAAAAATATGACTTTCTGTGAAATTTGAAATATCTCTAATTATGAAGTATTTCTATACAAGTATCTCTTCATGTTTGAATTTAAACACGGAAAACGAAAACTGTTGAGTCAAACATTAATTTTTGTTTCAACAGAAAAGATTCCTTTTCCAATCAGATTCACTCAAAATATAACATTTTATAATCACGTGGCAGCAAATCAATTGAAGCATTGAATTCTGCAATGACTTTTGCCAACTTCCGCTGTTCTTGCTCACATAATGAATGCTTGTTATGTGACTCCTGAAGTAACTGGCATTGTAATCAGAGAAGTTTATGCTCGCTGAAGAACACAGGATATTGCATTTTATGAAACCGATTTGTGTAAAGAGAAGACAATCTTTTTATTAATTTTTATAAGAAAAACAGAAAATAATACGAATAACTGTGTTATTATAATAATCAATCTCACAGAAAATCCCAAGATATCATTTTAATCTGCAGCAAAATGAGAAATCGAAAAACAAAAGACTATGACAATAGAATAAATGATCCACTTCAGATCAAAATAATATTGCTGCAGATTAAAATAAGATCCCACGATTTACTGTGCTATTATTTCCATTAATTGTAAGCAAAAATAAATAAGCAAATATTATTCTCTCTTTATTTAAAATCAAATATTATTCTACTCTTTATTTAAAATCTGTTGCAGCTTTTTGTAAGGTTTAAATAAATTAACAAAAATAAAGCACGTGGACAAACATGTGACAGGAGATTTAATTTCATTGTTACTTCAAAAATAAATCGAGTAATCAAATTCAAGTAAAGGGCATGGAGAGGCACGTGTGCCAATACGGGTTCCTTTTATACCACAGGGCAGTGGGGCGTTTTCATGACTCGAATCAACTAAAATAAACCCATGATAATGGCACCGAGGTCCCACGTTCTAACCAGCATGTAGAACGGTTGACGATTTCGATCTTGCTGACGTACTTTACGAGAATGGAAATTAACTTCTTCAAGCTTGGTAAACTCAAGTGACTCCAAAAAGGATATATTATTCTTTTTCATGGTTCACAAAAGTCCTACAAATTCAACTAAGTTTACCCCATTTTTCCTTCAAAAACCAACAATTGCAAAACTTAAAAGAGTTCACGGTAAAAAGTTGATTTTCATCCGGATCCTGACTCAAAATAAGGTGCAACAAAAATGAATCTTAATAACAAATGAAAATTTCAATTATAGGGATCACATTAGCGGTTCAGTGTAGTTCAATTTTAGGCAAAATAGAGGATTTCTTTTTCGAAAAAAAAGGGGAAAAAGGCGGAAATTTGGTTCTCTTAAAAATACCAAGAAAGATAATAAAGGTTAATAAGTAAAACATTTTTGTAAGCAAACTCAAACTTCATTAGCAAATAAAATTATACTGACTGCAACTAAACCAGCAATTAAATCATAAAAATATTATCAGAACCTCTATAATATTCCCGAAAAAAATATTTAATGTCACGTTCATGTTAACGAGAGAGAAAAGAATTTAAATTTCTGACTTATGAAATTAGTAAAATTTTAAAATTTCAACAAATCAAATTACCGAAATGAATCTGCTAAAATTCTCCAGTATCTTAAAAAATCCTCAAAAGTCTTCCATCTCTGTCTCGAAGCTAGCAAAATACTCCACAAAATAGACTTTCAGGACCTTTCGAACTCTTTAGAGTTTTCTAAAATTCTTCATGACATCTTCTAGATTTTTCGACTATTTCACTGAAAAAAAATGGTTACTTGGGCCAACCATTTTTGTACTTCCTACTACTTTATTACTTTAGTACGTTAGTACTTTAGTACTTTAATACTTACTACTTTATTAGTTGGAACAAATATTTTATTAGTAGGCTATTTTATTCAATTTGTTGTAACAATTTTAACAGTTACACCAACTAGTAAAATTTTGTAAACACTAAAGTAGTTTTTCCAACTACCAAAGTACGCGAAAAAAATATTCTATGCTTTTTCGAATTTTTTGGTTAAAATAACAAAAAAATTCGATGTCTTATCGAATTTTTTGGTTAAACTAAAAAAAATTCGATAAGACATTGAATTTTTTGGTTAAACTAAAAAAAATTCGATAAGACATTGAATTTTTTTCTGTGTATGGCCCAACAATCCATTTTTTTAGTGCTCTTAGAATCTTCTAGAATATTTTTAATTTTCCACGTAGATTCATTAAATCTCCTAAAATCCTTCAAAATCCTCTAAAAGCTTCAAGAATCTTTGTAATGTTTTAGAATTTTCCAGAGATTTCCTGATTCTTCCAGAAACTTTTAAAATCCTCCAGCATTGTCTAGAACCTTCTAAAATTTCCCAGGATTTTTTAAAACTCTTACAGAGATATCCAGACATTTTCAGAGTTCTGAAATTTTCAAAAACACCCCAAAACCTATTATCTTTTTTCAAAATATTCTAGACTACTTCAAAATCTTTTAGAAAGAATCTAGAATATTCTTGAGGATTATGGGAGTTTTTTTTACAGATTTTAGAGGGTTCTAAAAGATTCTGCAGAATTTTGGAGTTCAGTATATTCTAGAAGATTCTGAAACAGTCTAGTATATTTTTTAAAATGTTAAAGAATTTTGAAAGATTTTTAAAAGATCTTATAAGATTGTAGGAGAACCCGGAAAAAAATTCTGGAAAACCCAGAAGATATTTAATTAGACGGTTATGGAAAAGTTTAGAAGATTTAATTCTGGAAAAGTTTAGAAGACATTGAAAGAGTCCAGAAGATTTGGAGCCAGTCTAAAATATTTTAGAAAAATTCAACAAAAAATAGGAAAAGTTTTTTCTAAAAGATTCTAAAACACTGAATCTCTAAGGTTTTAATATTGTGGCACACGTTTTTGAATGGCGTAAGTTTTTATTTATTATAATTCTTGGAAGATTAATCAGAGCTTTGAATAAAAAAAGGGGAAAAGGTGAAAATTCTCAAAAATAGGCATGTTAGGGGATCTTGAGAAAAATTGGGGGAAAAGGGGGAGTAGAGGATTGACTGTGACCCTTACAATTGTTCACAACGAGGTGGAACAAAAAACACACCAACGATTTTCTGTATTACTACAGATTTTCAATTCCAAAATTCTTGGTTAAGCCAAAAAAAAAACACATATACAAATTACCCAAATATTTTGTTGTCTATATAATAACCACATTCTATGGTTGAACCAACAAAAAAATTTATTTCTTCAAAAGCAAACACTGAAAAAAATGGTTAGTTGGGCTAACTACTTAGTTTGTAAGATATGGTACAGCTATTTTATTAGTTGATGCTACTTTTTTATTAGTTGGGACAACCATTTTGTTAGTTACAGTGGCTATGCAATTAGTACCAGCAAGTAATAAAATGGTTGACTCAAGTAAATCTTACAAACTAAGTAGTTGGCCCAACTAACCATTTTTCTTAGTAAATATTATTCTAAGTGGAAGTTGCCTTTTGTTTTCACTATGATAATCCATGTTTTTTGTAACAAGAGAGAAAACAAGTAAAGTCACCGAATAAAAAGTTACTCCCCTAAAAAAATACCTTCAACAAATATGACCCACTGTGTTTTTTTTTCTCTGTGAGATTTTTCAGCGCCAGTTTCCAAATTTTTGCCAGATTCTGTAACAACCTTTAAGAACCAAGCTTCAAATCTAAAAATATCTTTCACCGAACATAATTTCCTGTCGGATTTCAGATTGCTCAATATTTCAATATCGTTTCACCGGAAGTTGTACAAGACGTTTCTCCCTTTCTCCTGACAATATTTTATTAGACTCGCTCACAGAATTGCTTTCTGTCAGCACCTCAATTATTTGGAGAATCTTCCTGTACTACTTTGGGATCAAAATGGGGCAGAAGTTTTCTTAAAGGGGAGGTTCAGGGGTTAAAGAGTGGGGGTAAGGGGGAGAAAATGGAAGTAGCTGGATAGAAAATATATGCGCGTATAATACGCGTATCCCGGGAGATGGGTCGGGAGAGGAGGGTGGGGAAGTGATTTGGACAGAGACGGCCCTGAGCTACTTTGCGACAGTAGGTCAACTCTCTTCACCTCGCGTCTCGTCTCATTTTCGAGCGTCGATTATGCCTTATGCCACTCCACTCGACGCTCCAGTGTCGGGCTACGTTTTACTGCACATTTCGTCCATATAACTTCACTCCGTATCCGTCAAGATTGCTGGATCTCACGTTTTTTTAGCACTCCATGAACAGCACTTTAAGTCGATGTGAAGGGGGATTGCCAGCAGAAAAAGTGACCTCATTGCCACTGTACAGGGTTGAGGTTTTTGCACAAGATTTGCAAGAAATGCTCAGATGATATATTTTATCGGGCTTGATTCCACTGACTGAGATGTAATCGATTTTCATGGGAAAAAATATTATAACTGGTTCACTTCAAAGAAAAATTTTTCTGCAATTTTTTTCAAATTATTTGAGGAAACTTGGATTGATAATGTACCTGAACTTTTGAACGTTCAAGTGGACCAATTTTTTTCTTAACTCTAATTTATCTTGAAATATTATTCCAACTATAAAATAAAGATTAAGATCATGAGCTTTTTCAGGGTGTCCAGAAAAGCCCCAGTTCAAAATTCCCTGACTTTTTCCTGACTGACCTTTATTTTCTCTGACTTTTTTCTTCCATAAGTTTTTGCTATTTCATATAATATAAATTGAAAGGTGTTTAATAAGAAAAAAATAAGTTAAAAGATTATACTAAAAAAACATTATTTCCAGTTTTTTTCAATGAGAAAAAATTTCCCTGACTTAAAAAAAATTCCCTGACATTTCCTGGACCAACTGAATTCCCTGACTTCCCTGACCGTTGCATAATGGGAAAAAATGACTTTTTTGGTTCAAAATGACGTACAGCCCACAAATATTGACCGATTTGAACATAAAAAATTTGAAAAAAAGCTGATAAAATTTTCCAGAGATTTTTCGAGCCTGATTTTTTATTTAGATTTTCAATTTTTTAATAAATAAACAAATGTGTCGAAAAAATGGCCGTTTTCTCTATTTCACGTTCCGGATGTTCGTCAATAATAGGAAAATTGTCGCAATCGTCTACGTTTCATAGAGTAACATTAGTTAAAGATGTTCCATCATGATATAATAAACAAAAAAATTTTTATAAACGAATTATTTGTTGAAAGTGCGTTTTCTATCATTTTAAATAATTTTACGTTTTCCAAAAATTGTGTATAAACGAATTATACCTTGAAAGTGCATTTTCCATAATTTTTAATAATTTTACGTTTTTTTAAGTTATATTGCAAAAACTTTGGATGGAAACAATATTATAATGGAGAAAATTTCTCTTAAGGTTCTTCTTAATATTATAAACAAATATAATAAACAAATGCATTATTCAGGCATTTGTCGACAGAAAAAATCGTTTTTGTCGATATCAGTTCTTTTAATTAGGAACTTCATGATAATTTCAGCAAAATTCATAATTTGTAGATAAATTTTATGATTTTTGAAAATAAACTTAATAAACAAATGCATTATTCGGGCATTTGTCGACGGAACAATTCGTTTTTTTCAATGTCAGTCCTTTTAATTGGGAACTTCATGATAATTTCAGCAACATTCATAATTAGTTGATAAATTTTATGTTTTTTTTTTTGAACAAATTTAATAAACAAATGCATTATTCGGTAATCTGTCGACGGAAAAATTCGTTTTTTACGACGTCAGTCCTTTTAATTCATGATAATTTCAGCAACATTCATAACTAGTTGATAAATTGTATGATTCTTTAAAACAAATTTAATCAACAAATGACGAAAAAATTCGTTTTTTTCGATGTCAGTCTTTTTAATCAGAAACTTCACGATAATTTATTATGATGCAGTCTACTAAAAAGACTGATAGTGAAAAAAGAAGAATTTTCAATTCAATTTATCAAATAATCATGAATGTTGCTGAAATGATTATGGAGTTCCCAATTGAAAGAACTGACATTGAAAAAACAAATTTTTTCGTCGACAAATGCCCAAATAATGCATTCGTTTATTAAATTTGTTTTTTAAAAAAATCATCAACTAATTATGAATGTTGCTGAAATTATCATGAAGTTCCAAATTAAAAGGACTGGCATTGAAAAAACGAATTTTTCCGTCTACAAATACCTCAATAATGAATTTGTTTATTAAATTTGTTTATAATATTAACAAGAATAATCTTAAGAGAAATTTCCTCCATTATAATATTGTTTCCATCCAAATTTCTTGCAATATAGCTTAAAAAAACGTAAAATTGTTGAAAATTATAGAAAACACACTTTCAACAAATAATTTGTTTATAACAATTTTTTTTGTTTATTATATCATGATGGAACATCTTTAACTAATGTTACTCTATGAAACGTAGGCGAAAAACTAAATCAAAAATCAGGCTAGACAACTCTCTGAAAAATGTTATCAGTTTTTTTGCAAATTTTTTAGGTTCAAATCAGTCAATATTTGTGGGCTATGAATTATTTTGAACCAACAAAGTCATTTTTTCCCACTGTGCGTTGGACACCCTGTTTTTTATCACTACATTAGTTTCTTTATCAATAAACCAATATTTTAAAACTAATTTGAGTTTAAACTGAAATCAAATAAAAATTGCGTTCATTTGAACGTTCAGAACTTCAGGCACATGAATTTATAAGGATAGAAAAATGAGGCATTCAAATTTAAAAGATTATCATAGTTTTCAATTTGCAAATCAAACAAAAATTTGAAATTGAAATACCCGAACTCGAAGGATTTTAATTTTAAAAATAATCCAAAAGCTAGAGGCTTCAAATTTGATAGTTCAATTTTCAATACTTAAAACATTAGAAAGTGTTTAAATTTGAAAAAGTTTCAAATTTAAAATGAAAAATGCTTTTAAAAAAATGTTTGGTAACCATGTTTGAAACTTTACATGAAAAGTATCCAGACAAAATATTTCAGTTTTGAAATCCTTGACATTCCAAAAACTTAAATAAATCGCAGTAGCAATTGCTTTATAAATTTTATAAATTGAATCCACTGAAAGAAAATAAATCTTCGATTAAGCATTGAGGGGGTGACTTTAATTGGTGTACTGAACTACCAGAAGAAGACACTTTTGAAATAAATAAAACTAGAAGTACAGAAAATTTCAGAATATTGAATTATTTATCCTTGAAAAAGGAAATCAGCTTTTTGAGGGGACTTTCTTGCGAGATTATTAAATCAAGTCTCCAACATGTTGGAGACATAAAGTGACATGGGTCACTTTGATCCTACATTTTTCGTTTCGCAATCTGTTTGGTGTGTCCAAATGAAACCCGGGCTACGTTTTGCGGTCATGAGCCGAGGAGTTCGAAAGGTACCAAGACCTCGTTTCCCTTTCCAGGTCACTTCCAATTACCTTCCGTCTAAGATCGTGAATCCTCTTGTTCGGATCTTAGAGAAAACGTATGGAAAGGAAGGTGGAGGAAACAAAGTAGAAAGCGTGGCAAGCAGTGGAGAAAGTTGAGACATTTTCAAGGATTCGAAAAGCAGGCGATGACGTATCGATCTTCATGGAGGAAAGTGGATTGTGCTTTTTCAAGCCTCTTTTTAAAAAAAACCGACCATTTTTTATCTTCTTTGGCTACCTACTTATAAAATTATACAGCAGATGTTCTAACTCTTTCGCTATCATCTTTGCAGTCTCCAGTCTCTCTTTCATTAACCCGAAAATAAAATATAATCAATAATTCGCAAATATTCATTCAAGAAACTATTTGAAAAAGAGCTGAAAGATTCACAAGCTCACGTAACCAAGGAGATATTTAAATATGAGGGTAAAGCTTTTCAATCGGTCGATCAGGTTCGAGGACTCTAAAAGGCATTTTTTACGGAATATATCTTTCCTCCACATTTATTCTCTCACACTCCGAACTCCACTCTGTGGGTGGCAAGATGGAGTAAGGCGAGGAGAGACCAAAGCGAGGGTTCCTCTTTCTCTCCTGTAAAGCAAACCGTCGGATTCGTCGAAGCTAGCGAGGGTAACCGGTGAGAGGGTGGCAGATGTGAGGGACTGGCTCGGAGCTTAGTGTCAGTATTCTCGATCGCGATCGCTCGTTTTCACCGAATCGAGAAGGACAGATTATTTCCACTACCATGAAACTCCCAGCAAGGATACTCTGTATCTGTGCTTTCTAGAAATTGAGAATCTCAAAACTCAATATAAAAATCCTTCCCAAAAATTAAAATATCTAAAAGAAGCCTAGTCTAAAGCAAAAGGTTGCGAAATATAAATGGCCCTGCTAAGTGATCTAAAATATCTTTTATTGTCGGTAAGGGTTAAGAGTGTATTTTCCGAAAGCTTATAGGTCTGGAGCCTTATAATACATCATTAATGAGATTATTTAAAAAGAAAAAATGTTTAGATTCGGCAAAGTCTAGAGTTACCGAAAGCAGAAGTCGATATATGTATACATCTGAAGGGGCTTGAAAGCAGGGACACTGAAGGTGGAAAAAAAAGAATATTCCAACGAGGGTTAGTTCCTATCGAGGGGATAGATAGAGAGAAGAATCAGGAACCGCCTTCAAACTTGAAGGGGGTTTGCACCCTCTAGTCTGGGCGAGTGTGGATGGGACTGGTCAATGGGGCCCCATTGTCGCCCTTTACCGATTCCCTTTCGCCGTTATTGTCCTCCTCGTATGCCCTGCTACTTTTGTTCGACGCAGTTCGTCTCTTTTTATTCCCTCGCACTTTTACATTGTCTGGATGAAAAATAAGGGTTCCTGATGCGTTCATTAAACCAAAAGAGGCTTTGAAAATTTGTATTCTTTCCACTGTCGAAAAGCTGCCAAAACAAATAGAAATACTCAAAATCAAACTATGAAAAAGTTTTCGACGTGTCAGCGGCATATCTTCTGCCAACACTGTCTGATAGGATCAGATCAGCCCAATCAACCATGAAACTAGACGATCATTACCCCTACTCTTTAACTAATTCCCTTAGATTCCTAATGCCCCAACGTCATTTTGCAGTTTAATGGACTATATGAGTAAGGACTACAAAGTAGATTAAACCAAAAATTGACTAGACCAATCGTTTCGTCAGTATTGACCTCGTGTTGGGCCAATTAGTTAGCAACTGACAATTTTCTACAGATTCTGCGCAGTAAAACGCCGATCCTCAAATCTACACAACTTTTGGTGTTGTTTCTAGGTGCAACAAATTTGACAATATCGTTCTCATTTTGAGAATCTAGTGATAAAGTGTTGAATTGAGACTGTTTTTTTCCTCATTTTGAGAATCGTAGATTCTCGAATCGAACTGTCATCCAGCTATCAAAACAATTTTGTTCCCAGCTATTTCCACCAAATGGATAACCTGTCATGGAAATGAAGGTCAAAAGAAAACATGCAATAATTCTTTTTGAAACGTTTCGGTCACTGTCTGGACCCTCATTAGACAAAAAAACATTTATTAGATCTGTAAAAAACATACAAAGAAGGTAGAAAGAAGGTATAACAAAATAAAAAATAATACATATATGATAATAGTAATAGAAGATAATAATACTCCCGCTGACTTTATCTTCGTATTTTAATGTATACCAGGTATGTTGTTTTTCCTATTGATCTTCCGCTTTTTCACTGTTATCAATACTTATTCCTCGTCATATAGATTAAAAATTGAGGGTCTTTTTTTTATGAGACAACCTTTCTTCTGTTCATTTTATTCTTGAGTTTTTTACAAAATATTGTCAACTTTTATCACCTATTATTTTGTATTTTGTTATACATTTTTTCTACCTTTTTTGTATGTTTTTTACAGATCTAATACGTAAATGCCTTAAAAAATGATATTTAGAAGTTCCGCCAGCTCCATGAAGCTTAACACGTATTTCCCATAAGAAAAAAAAAGACGTTTTTGTAAATTTTATTTAGAATCGTCAATATTAGGTGAATCGAGTTGAAACTGAACATTTCTCTTTACAATTAACCATAGAATACGAATTAACAATTACTTTTTAAATATCATCTTCCTAAGTCTGGTTTAAAAAACCCCATAAGTGAAAAATTGGGTTTTGCGAGTTTTTGGCGCTAATTATGATTTTGTTGCGGTTTTTTTTAAACACAAATTATTTCTAATACATAAAATATTACTTTCTAATGATGATTAGATTTTTACATAAATTGTTTAAACAATTTATTATTGTATATAGCAAATTTTTCTCTTAGAATAGAGTTAGGAAGTCGTCGTTTTTTCCGAATTTTTCAACTTGTTTTCAACTTTTCAGTTAGAGCGAGGCAATAACCAATTAATGTGAACAGAAACAATTTTTCCAACAATTTATTATTTATCACAATATTCTCTTAGAATAATGCTAGAAAGTTGCGGTTTTTTCTAAAATTTTCCACTTTTTGTCCACTTTTCAATTACAGTGAAGTAATAATTATTTCAAGTTAACAAACATAATTGTTTAAACAGTTTATTATTATTCTTAATAATATTCTCTTTGAATAATGCTAGAACGTTGCAGTTTCTTCTGAAATATTAAACTTTTTGTCCACTTTTCGCTTAGAGTGAGTTAATAATTATTGCAATTCAACAAAAAGAATTGTTTAAACAAATTATTATTATTTATTATGTCTTTTTCCATAGTAATGCTAGATAGTTGCAGTTTTTTCTGAAATTTTTAACTTTTTGATCACTTTTCACTTAGTGAGGTAATAATTAATGCAAATTAACAAATATAATTATTTAAACAATTGATTATTGTTTACAACTATCTTCTCTTAGATTAATGCTAGAAAGTTGCGCTTTTTTCTGAAATCTTCAGTTTTGCTTTGATTTTTTAGTTATGAACAAATAATAAATGAACATTAAAAATAATCATTTTTTAAATGTACTTTATTTTTTCCAAAGTGAAGTGTTTTTACTCTTTCCCAAATGTTTTACAAATATTAATTTAAACAAAAAGGCTATCTTACAGAACAGATAAAAATAAAAGATGGAATAATTAGGTGGGAGGAGTGGGTCTATGAATGGCTTGTAAAAATTTTGTTTTAAATTACAACACGAAGTTTATTGCAAAATGTAAAAGAAAAATTTGGAATTGCACACATTTTACTATTAGCCCCCTCCCCCTCTCCTTCCCTGGAAAAAACATGTTTTTATCGATGATAACATATAACATATAACATATTTACATATATGAAGATTAAAAAGGCCTGAATTAAATAATTAATTGATCATAACATTGTTATAATCAATTAACTATTTGATTGTAATAATGAACTTGCATTAATTATTACCGCGCGAAGTGAAAAATGGACAAAAAGTTGAATATTTCAGAAAAAAACAGCAACTTTCTAGCATTACTATAGGAAAAGATATTTATAAATAATAATATTTGTTTAAACAATTATGTTTGTTAAATTGCATTAATTGTTAACTCAATCTAAGCGAAAAGAGGAAAAAAGTTGAATAATAATAAATTGTTTAAACAATTATTTCTGTTAACTTTAATTGGTTATTGCCTCGCTTTAACTGAAAAGTTGAAAACAAGTTGAAAAATTCGGTATAAACCGCGACTTTCTAACTCTATTCTAAGAGAATATTGCTATAAACAATAATAAATTGTTTCAACAATTTATGAAAACATCTAATTATTAGAAGAAAGTAATATTTTATGTATTAGAAACAATTTGTACTAAAAAAACTCGCAAACCCCAATTTTTCACTTATGGGGTTTTTTTGGGGACCCTATAAAACCGACTTATGCGGGTGATATTTAAAAAGTAATTGTTTATTCATATTCTAAGGCTAATTTTGAAGAGAAATGTTCAGCTTCAACTCGATTTACCTAATACACTGCTCCCTCGATTTAAGTCGGGTTTCGGGGATGACCTGCAATGGCCTTTGACTTAAAATGAGAGTGTCTAAACGTTAACAAGTCAGTGCCATATGAACTATTTCTGTTTCATTTTTGTCACAAGTGAAAAATATTTTTTAAAGATAAGTTTAATTTAACGTTTACTTTAATTTTAAGTTTTATTTAGTTATTATTTATTAATTATTATATATATAACGCATAACCAAAACACTGAAAACGAACTGAAGCGAACTGAAGAAATTATCCGCTTAAGATACTGCCCGCTTTGTTGCTATGGTATTTGCGAAACTCCGCTGAACTCCGAACTCAGCTCTCTCGTCCCCTTGGACCCCTCACCAGCGGCAAAAATTCCTGGAAGGACTTATATTAAGGGAACATATATCGCGAGAGCAGTGTATTGACGATAAAATTTACAAAAACGTCTTTTTTATGGGAAATACGTGTTAAACTTCATGGGGCTTGCGGAACCTCTAAATATCATTTTTTTAAAAAGGCATTTCTTTTTTGGTAGATTCGAAAAAATTTGAGGAATGAGAGCATAAAAGTTCGAAGAGAAAAATTTTGAACCATCCTAATGCACATTCAGTGCTGCCGGAGTCGCAAAGTTCGAAAAAGTGACTTTATTCTTTGGAAGGCTATACATGAAGTTCATTTATTTAGTCCTAGGGAGTTGCGTATGAATTTGTTTGTCGAATTCTCATTTTGAGAATCTTGATAAATAAGCTGTAACAAAATTAACACCCGTGGTTTTCTGTGTGAAGATTCTACCTTTAAAGCTTAAATTTCAAAATATGAACATTTATAGACATCAGATTTATCAGGAGCTGAGAGCATGGTTTAATGCGAGCGCATATGGGTGATTTTCATCAGAAGCGGCAATTTCGTGCCTCGATTATTAAAATATTAAAAGTAATAAAAATGGTGTTTTTTTTTGCTTAGATGTATGTATTTCTTTCTTTCTTTCTCCGTCTCTTTCTTTTCGATAGTATTATTCAACCAGCTTGTTTTGATTAAATATATATGGCTTATTACATAGTATATTAACTGCATGTAAACTATAAAT